>VZSZ01005027.1:234-35274 GCA_013398815.1 Ibidorhyncha struthersii | reverse complement strand
AACAAGGTCCCCCCCCCCCCTTTTTTTTTTTTACTTACTAAGAATGGGGCTCACAGCAAACGAAGCAGATCTAACTGCAGCTGCTATATTGACACGTTCCCTTGGCAAAGCATTACTGCTCCCTCTGGTGTTCGTCTGACCCAGTGCCAAGCCCTTTCAACACACTAAGGTGGCAGAAAATATTTTGGTTTGTTTTGTTTTTTTTTTTTTTTCCTAAGAAGTACGTAGGGGTGGACACACGCGCAGAATTACATGTGAACGTGCCTATAGAGAGGTTTCTTCACAGTATAGTGACTGAAGCAGATGAATTTGGGGTCAGAAGAGCACTGAAGCTGGCACAAAGGAGGATGTGACTCTAAGAGCCAGAAGTTAGATCAAGTTATGCTCCCCTGGAAAAGCAGCTCATGTTAGGGTAAATTACACATCCCAGAATATCCAATCTAACAGACTACTGCCATCTTTCACCCTCACCCCTAGCTGTGCTATGTACCATCCTACTACTGCTGCTATACTACTTTGTAAAAGCTCTGACATGCCAACTATTCTTGAAGTCAACCCTCCTCACTGAAAACTGGCAAGATACCCTGGCTTTTCTTTCCTTCTGGGATTAGGGTTTTTTTCATGTTAATAAACTTCATCAAATGTCTGGGGAGGCAGATAAACAAAATGCCAGAGCCAGTTAAAAAAAAAAAAAAAGTGGTAAGAGCTCACAGCTACAGACAGAAAAAAGCAGGAGCTCATTCTTTAACCACTGATAACCCACTAGAGTACTTGAGCTTTTCTGAACAATTCTTCCCTAGATAAGAATGAGGATTATTTTACTTTCAAGTATCTAATAGGGATCTTTGAATTAAGCAAAAAATATGATTTATCTGGGAAATTCTTCTGATTCCTCATCACCCCTAATGTACCCACACTAAAACCTGGTCAGTTAAAGAAAGTTTGTTACTGGTTTTCAAATACTACCTAATATGATATGATACACTGGGTACAAGCATTATTTCACAGTATCCAATTTTAATTGCTGAAAATACCCTTGTGCAGTCAAAACTAGAAATTGTAACACTTCCTTATGTGAATGGTACTATCCAGGAGCCAAAAGAATGGCAGATTTGAAATGGCAGATGCGATGCTTTTAAAACACAGAAATACCCTTGACAATACGCTGGTTTGTCCCAAAAGAAAACTGAACTGGCCTGGGATACAGTAAGTCTGACCTGTCCACAAATGACTTATGCTGTCCTCTTAACAAGTCAAAATAGAAATATCTATACAACAAATATATAATGAAATATCTAATCCATTGATCAAATGGCCTTTGGCTACAGCAGTTGTTGCTAACAATCTACAGGCAAGCCAAATTATGACCATTTTTTCTATTACATTGACTACTACGTAGCATGACTATTTATAGGTCCTAGGAAACAGAATTAGGATAACAATAATAAAAGTTACATTTGCTTATATATATATAACCAAGACAAACATAACAGTTTAAAATATTTTTACTGCAGACATGGCAAATGGATCAGGTTTCATCCTATGACTTGCAACTGTACCTACAGTTAAAAGAATGCTACTTAAACATCTACCATCAGCTGAGCTGGGTGGATGTATTTTGGCCAGTTGTTCAGAAGTGTAAAGAATTTAAATACTCACAATTAAGCTTTGATGTTAACACCCTATTAACTTGAAAGGAAAAAGTTAACTCCTAAAATACTGTTGGGTCCAGCTACTGACACAAGGCAACAATGAATTTATTTAATGAATGGAGACAAGGTGGGGGAAGATATTTCATTCCAGAAAATAAATAAATAAATGAATAAATAAATAATAAAAAAAAAGACAGACCTAGATTTTTTTTCCTCAGTTGGAATCTGATGATTCTGCATTACTTTATCATTAAACTGATCCCGTCTAATTTTGTGTCATTTAAACACGATGAGAAAACAAAATTAAACAGCCAAGTGCATACCCAAAAAATAAAGTTAATTGTCTGCCTGTAATAGCTGCAGCAGAAAATAATATTTACATGCAAAATGCAGACACTTAGCTGAAGGTGTTAGAAATCCTTAGAAAATACTGCACCCTGGTGGAAGATTTCTTAACTTGCTGTAATATCTACTGGGTAAAGTCGTGGTTTGTAAGTTTTTGTTTAAAATCTAGGGTTTTGTAGTAAGAAAATATGTGGTACACAAAATGAAAAGCTTTTCAAGCACCTGTTACTTCAGTTCTTACAGTTCTTTGATTTCATGTGCCAATTACTCATGGCATTTCAAAATACTAAGCAAAATATTTAGAAGTAGTTTTATGTAACTATATACATTTCCATATCTGTTTCCTGTGACACCAAGAGTAGGAGGGATAATTTTCTGTAATTTTGGTTGTTCTTTAACCCTAGCAGGTTAGTAAACACCAAAATCTCCAACAACAAAAACAAAACAAAACAAAACCAACCACAACACACAAAAAAAACCCAAACCAAGTAGTAAAGCAAGGGAAGACAAGCTAAAATCAAAAGCTTTTAAAACCATTCCATGAGGAATGGAAATAATGAATCATCGATTTGTGCTTTATATTCCTCATATTCCCTTAACATGCTTACTTCTGCCTTCGGCCCAAGCAAAATTCTGCTAATTATCAAATCAGTTACTGGAATCTGAAGCTTATTTCTTTGTTTCAAACACAGCTGAACTTGGTCAGCAGGTTCCAAAGCTCTTGGAGAAGCCAGACATGCAGTAAAGTCTCATGAAAAACATTCTTCATAAAACTAATAATTCGTAGGTATTTTTAGCTGACTGTTAACAATTAGATACACATTTCCACATATTACATATGAAAACAAGCAAATAACTGCAACAGCTGCTTGGACTAGCATTTTACTGAAACCGTATTTAGTGTTAACAAAATAAATGCATGTATGACTGATGGAATGGACAAGTGGGATGACCAATTTTGAATCTGGAGTGAATGCACACATGAGCTACCACGACACACAGTAGCAGAAAAAAACAACATTCATGGAGCAGCAGGCTGGAATTCATTAAACTTTGGGTTGCCCTCAATTAAAATAATGGATCTTTTCTAAGGTATCAGTAATTTAACATAGCATACCACACCCGTATTCTGTACCGCCAGCAGTCAATAATGGGAAAAATAGACTGAGATCATCATATGCAATATACTATTTCAGTTTTAACAGTTGCATTTTTATATGCAGTGGTACACTTGTCACTTACTTTGTAACCATGTTTTGCAAATTTTTAAAAAATATTTATGGCTGAACTCAAGTTATAAACATTGATAAATTTGTTCCGTACATTACACTAACTTTAAAAAAAGAACTTACTCCCTATTTCCCAAATACTATCCTTGGTATCTTAGAGCAAGTTTGCACTTATAACTTCCTGCCTACTAATTACAAAAATCTCTTCTTAGCCTTGCCTATCCTTGTACCTTTCAGATTTTCCACTGTAGTCATGGATCATTATTTGTGACAGTAACAGCAAAAACTCCCATTTAATTCAGGTAGCACTGGTCTTCCTTGTGCGATCACTTAAAAATGCTGCCGACATGTCAAATGAGGCATAGGAAATTTAGCACTATGCAGGACTTGCGTTAACAGCAGTAAAACTGAATTAAGTGTAGTTAATACCATCATATGTTAATGCAGATACAAACCATATTTACTCTTGTAACTTTATTGGAATGGCTACTCTAAAAGCTGAAACATCTACTTTGGTACGTTTCAAGCACAAATAACCATATCATACTCAAACACACCAGAAGACAGGTAAGAAGTAGCCCTCTTGCATCAGCTGAATGTCTTCCAGGCAAGCCAGCTTTCCACTTCAAATTTCATACTGAAAGTTCAATAATCACATTAACAGTTATGTTAATGCAAGCCAGTAGTTCTCTCACTACTGATCTGAGTTCAGCATAATTAATAATTTTTTTTTTCTTAAAATGCTGAAAATACAACACCTATGGACTAAACAATGAATTGCAGGCTATTTCATATCATGAATAAGTTAATACTGTAACTTTACATTGTAAAGAAAGTATTGTGCTTTAATCAGAAACTACTATCATACAAGAATATTTATTATTACTTGCATAGTTATCTTAATTAAGAAATCATGGAACCCCCTGACAAGAAAAAAATATTTAAAAAAAAAAACCCAACATACATACTATAGAGACTGAAGTATCTGCTAATGATTTTCTGTGAAATATGAAACAATTCCAGAGAGGGGGGAAAAAAGCTTTTAATATCTCCTTAAAGTAGTTGGCTCCCAATGAATGCACATCACTTTATTTAATCACTGATACCCATAGAGTTTTAGAAAAGCTGGGATGTGAGCCAAAAAATAGGAAACCTAGAAAACAGGGATAGAAAGAACTTTAGAAAGGTTCTCTTGTCCATCATTCCAAGATCGTTTGCAGGTACCAATCTGAAGGGATCCCCTCCTGACCAACGTTAGTCTAATCTGTTTCAAAAATGCCATTGATGGAGATTGCACCATTTCTCTACAGTGAAGTGATTGGATTGATATCCATTGCTTATGTTAGAAAACTTTTAACAACATTTAATATAAATCTCACTTGCTCCAATCACCCCCCTCCATTGCTCCTTGTCCCACCTCCAACAGCCACAAAAGACATTTTAGTGTTATAGCAGGTCCTTTCACATACTAAGGAACTCAATCACATCTCTTTTTTGTCTTCTCTTTTGTTGACCAAACAAAACATTTTTCTTCCAGTGTTTCCTCAAATTACACTTTCAAGCCTTCTGATCACTTAACAGTAAATGAGTGCAGGTGGATGGAGGGGATAAGTTAAAGAAAGGAAAAATACTTCAACCACTCAAAAATATGTACGAAACACCCTAACAATGTTTGCACTGACACCCTCCCTCCTCCCCCCCAAAAAAAACCAACCCCAAACTCCAAAACAAACAGCAACTTTCTAAGGAATTATGAAATACTTATTATGCAAAAAGAAATACAATGAAAAAATACTGGTATGAAGATACACTGGTATCAATATACATCTTTCATGTTACTATACTGTTAAGCAGGCAAGACAGGCTAAAGAAGATTATGGAAAATTAGCATGTTGCACTTTCCATTTAAAAAAGGCATACTCTTATCTTTCTCCTGTTTTCTGTAAAAAAAAACCCAAACCACTGTCAGACCAAACAATTCTGATAAAATTATTATACAGGATTTCATACGATTAAAGGAAACATGGTACAAGATATTATGAAATAGTTAACACAACTCTCAATTCAGGTATTTTTTTTAAAGTGTCCAAAGTTAGCACTTCTGATCTCTGTTGCTGCACTCTTGCAGTAGTCCCATTGTAGTAAAAGCCACACTAATAAAGTGAGATGAGGAAAAAAAAACAGTAAGAATAAGACTAATCCCAGTTTACATATGGATTCCTTCAAATGCTTTAGGAAATCACTTAATATCCCTTTTACTTCAAGTAGTGTATTAACAGTTTGTTTACAGAAGTAATAGATACAAAGAATCAGACATACTTTCCTATCTACAAAATGGGAAAAATAGTCATCTTCTTGTGAAATTGAATTTATGCTTCAGAAAGCATTCTAAATCTGAAAGCAATACTTTTTTGTATTATCCTGTTCCACATATTATATTCACAGCAGCTAAACTCTGTTGTAGTTTAACTAAAGTTAGAAACAAATGAATAAAATTAAGGGTTTGGTCATTTTGGGAATGTTGCAGTTAACTCCAAATATCAGGAACTGGCTCAAGAGATATCCATACATTTTACAGCACAGAAACTGAGAGACTAAATATTAAACAACCTTAATTCTGTCCTACCGAGCTCTACTAAATGTAATGAGAGCTGAATATCCCGATTCATGTTTTTTTAGCATTTATAGCTCAATCTGTCCTTTAAAAAGATACTTTATTTTTGCCCGTAGCAAGAAAGGAATCCTGAAGAAAGGAATATTCCTACTTCCTTAATCCCTGTATCTGCATTTACTAGACAACAGCCCTACAAGCATCAGTGTTCAAAAGAACTGTAACGGACACACTGTTTCACCTGCTGAAATAGCATATAACTACTAAATCTCTAAAAGAACAGAAAACACGACTTAATCTATGACGGAGAACTGATTGATTTACTATAACCACTGTAATTACACACAAATGAACTGCGGAAGCAACAGGTGAAATTACTTCTGAAGTCACAGGATGTCACAGTTAACACAACCTTAGCTATTTATCTAATCTTTGCTACAGGTTTGTGACTATTGTGTATAGTAGCAAGCAGCTCAGGATAACTGCAAGCTAAATTATTCAAGGTACTGTATAAAAGATTTCAGTATGTTTCGGCCGTATCTGAAGTTTGAATAATTTATCTCATCCATTACTAAGTTAATTCAGGTTAGAAAGATATTGAAACAGAAGGTTACCTTTCTCAATCCAATTCTTCATTGGTTTAAATTCAAACTAATTAATAAGTTTGCTTACAAAAATCTCAACAATTTCATTATGTACTACAAAAGTACCGTATTCTGCAGAGGACAGGTGGCATTCACCACTCAAAACAAAGGCAGAAGTCCTGCTTTCAGGGCAAAGCTGAACAGAACCTGTGCTACTGAGTCACAATCAAGGCCTACTTTTGAGGCACCTTATACTTCAGGGGTTTACTTTTTATGATATGCTGAAAAGAAAACAAGGCATTAAAAGAGTGCATGTATAAATGTGGGTTTTGAAGCATTAGGTATTCCAATGCTGCATCAGAAACAGCAGGGGGTAGTATTTCAGTGTTTTTAAACCCATGTACTTTTTGAGCAAAGCAAGTCTAACCCCGCATTTTCCCTTGATGCAGGTTACCCTTAAATCCCCCACCTAGATTTCTTCAGCACTTAACTACTTCTGGCTGCACGCCTGCCAGGCAGAGATGCCAACCCTCTTGGAGCTGGCTAGCACAGGTCTTGCTCCAGGCAATCTGGTGACCACCTGGCTGCTCTTTTCTGCTCCCTCTGCCATACAGATTTTACCAGACTTTTATTTACCACTATTGTGGAAATCATTAGCCTGTAACAGGTCACCTCGCATCGCTAATTGACATCTTCCAATAAATATAGCAACTCAAAATCATTTTAAATTTAAAATAAAAATATTATCTTGTACAGCACCACAAGCGTGTCCAACATTTCACAGACTAAAAGAACATTCCTACCATGAGTTTATAGTCCAAACGCATCAAAACAGCATTTAGTGCAATGCAGAATATAGTAATTTTGTGCATGTCATTTGTAAAAAATATTTCTTGAGAACAAAGAGCTACTTGAATTTTCCCAAACTGAGCCAATACTATCCTACCTAGTTAATTTAGACCACCAAACTTTCAGTTTTTTCTAAAACAGACTATGTCCCCCAATAGCTGCTAACCACATTTAATATTCCTCCCGTTAGCTTAATCTCAATTGTGTGATGTTACACTTGTCAAAATTATGTGTGTAGATCACATCTATAGGTTACAAATATTTTAGCCAAAAAAAAAAAAAATTGTAAAAGTTTTAGAGGTTGTTTTTTGTTGGGGTTTTTCTTTTCTTTTTTTTTAAATGCCACCATATTTTATTTTTCTTTTTCAGCATCTATCTTGATACACAGCCTCCACCTCCCCTGCTCCAAATCCAAACATGCTACAGATAGCCTCAAACATTTGTAGAAAACCTACTATATTCCTAAATATTCTGTTCACAATTTTAGGCTTTACTATCTCATGAATTACCATGACTAAGATCAGCATTGTCTTTGATTCAATTTAAGAGCTGATTCCCAGTTCTCCAACAGGATAAATTTAGGAATCTAAGAAACAGGATAAGTGTTTATTTTCCACCTGTATTTATCACATTTTATTTGTATTAGCTCACTTACACAGCCATTTTAAGAATTTCTTCCTTAAAATATAGCAGAAAGCTTGGGTAAGATATATGAATACTGTTTCAAGGGAATTAACTGGCTGTAGGATGGCCAGTAAGAATTGTCCCTCTGATGTTGTCATTTGTTCTGAAACAGAGTAAATTATATTGAGTTTAGGAAAAAAAAAAAAAAATCAGCTTCAAAATTTAAAGCTCAAAACTTAGATTGCGACAAAATATTTCTTCTATAAGAATTATTCTCTAACAGACCTTGCATTTAGTACGCAGAACAGAAAACCCACGGTAACTTTCAAATTAATTTAAATCGCCATCATCACATACTATACTAAAGGGTGAGCAAACTCTGATTCTTCCATAAGTTACCACATTGTGAAGATGCACCTTGACAAACAAATGAAAATTAGTGCAAAATTATTTTACTTATAGCCACAGGGGATCAAAAAGAACAGTCGCTGAGGAAATCTCAACAGTCACAAAGATGCTATATGCTGAAGCCATTATTTACTCCTCCCATCTCATTCAAGGTACGCTATTCAGAAATTTTAAAATGATACACAGATGCCATAGGATGCCTTCTCACAGTGGCTGTTTCCATCCTGAAGATACAACTGTACTATCAGTTTTCACTGATTTAAGAAACCACTGACACTAAACAAGCCATCCTACCATCTTTCACCTCTAAGTAGGCTAGCTGGACTTGAAACTACTTTCTTTTTCCTACAGATCTTTCAGTTCAATCAGCAACCCAATTTGACTGGCCAATGACCAGTGATAATGCAAGGGAAGTTACAGTTATCTGTTAGTAGACAAGACAACTATGCTTTTCAAGTCAGAGGGGAACCATATCTTTAGTGGGCAGCTAAACTGTTATCTGCATTGTAGTAGCCGGCACACTGTGAGAATGAAACATTTATCAGCAACTACCTCCATGATCTCCTCATGATCAATTTACAATATTGTCAAAAGAAGAAGGAATACACAAGAGCAAGAAGAGGCGAGACCCACTGGTGGTACACACAGGATTGCCGACTACCAGAAAGACGACACAAACCTGGTAAATATTTTTACATAAAATCAGGTATAATCTTCTAATCACAGAATAATAGGGTTTGAAGAAATCCCTGAAGGTGACATCGTCCCCTGCATGCTCAAAGCAGGGTTAACTTCAGCAAGGTGGTTCCACTCCCTGCACAGGCAAGTTCTGACCATCTCCAATGACACATATTCCCCAGCCTTGCCCACTCACTACAAGCCCCAATACTGAAATAAAAGTAGGTAATTGTATGCATTTCTACCACTACTTATTTGAAAAACATGTGCCCCCTACAAAAATTATTAAATTACTTTTCAGGAAATTAAATGACTTTTCAAGCAAATTAAATACTTTTCAGACTTTTTTTTTAAAAAAATGTGTAAAACAAACCAACAAGTTCAATGAAGAACCTACCCTGCTTTTAATTATCAGATTATTTTTAATAATCTTCATGAGACTATACCAATTAGTACATCAGTTTCAAGCAGAAGGTGGAAAAAATGGCAAAACAAATACATAAAATTAAAAGGGAAAAAGCTTCTGCTGCTACCTAAGTCATTCACATTTTCAAAAGAAATACAAGTTCTACTACTGCATTATTTTCTCAGTCAACTGACAAGAAATAAAAATACCAGATCTTTGACAGAAGTGATCACTTTTCTTACTTGTTTCAAAATACTCTTTTGCTCTTTTACTTTCTTTCTGTTCTAGTCTAGTCCCCAACAAAGCATAATTCCTTCTTCCTGCTCAGCGATATAATTATGTCTTCATTAGTTCTGAAATGCAGTACAGTAGGAATCTGTTGATTTTTTGGCAGCATCGGCATACTAAGTAAGAATAACCAGATGCTGCTTACATCACTTTCAGATACAGACAAATTAAAAGCAAAACAAAAACCAATGCACAGGTGTTCATGAAAGCAATAAATTCCGAGTTCCCCCACTATTTGGCTCTCTGTTGTAAGGGTATTCTACTTTGGGTCCCAAAAGGAACATAGTGTGTTCACAGCTCACAGCTATTTCATGCCCTCAGATGTACATACCAAATACAAATTATGCAGATAAAACTCTGTAACCATCTGGTCATCTAAAGTATTTCATATAAATTGTAAGTGACCTATTTATTGGTAGGCAGAACATTTCCAGTTTGAATTTTCTTCTTCTTCTTTGTTGTATTTTGATTGAAAGTTAAGGATGGCACTTTGCAGAACTCCACGGTATGTTGTTCTTTTGTTTGCACACCAACAGGTGCACGAACAGCCATTAAGTAGGCTGGTGCTAAGAAGTGCACAATAGCGTAACTGCTCAGTTATGCTCTAGAAATCAATGGAATTACCAAGGAGGAAAACAAAATAAACTGAAGTTCATACGAAAAATGAGATGAGTTGTCACTTGCAGGACTGCCTAATTATAAATAAAAAATATACTTTCATTTTCAGCAATTCTTCCCATTCATGACTTACTAAAACAATAATCACTTCCTGCTTTGGGACTGAAACTGTTCCTGATCCTCCTCATTCCAGAAGGTTTGTTTGTTTGTTTGTGGTTCTTCTGGAGAGAAAGGAGAAGGGCAGATCAAGGAAATCCATTACTATAATATTTTTAAATGGTATTCACAACCTTTTTTGCTCTCCGGGCTCTTCAAATACTCTGTTCTCAATTATGGTCTTTCTGGAAGCAAAAGACTGTGTTTTCATAAGTGTATTCTTAGGAAAAAGAAACAGTTGAGAAAGTACATACTTAGGATTTCAGTTAAAAATGAAACAAAACAAACAAACTAAACTTTACCACATACAATTCAAACACTATTTTCTTGACAGAAGTACAAAGTGCAATTAGTGAGATAAGTAAATGACAGCATATAAAAAACCTAGACTATTTTTAATATTTTAGTATTAAGAATTATTGACATTTGAATACATATTGACAACCTGGATCCTAATTTTTCATTTGTCTGAGGGCTATGGTTACCACTAACTTATATAACTTGAAAAGCAAACAGTTTAATACATTAAATCAATAGTGTGCACGAGAAAGCTCATCTCAAATATACATGCGTTTGGAATAGAGACCTGAAATCAAGGGCTATACAGATAGCCCTGTAACGACCTACAGGAGGATTCTATGTATAGCAGCTTGGTTCAAGACTCACTGTTTTACTTATTTAATTCAAGCCCTTTGGAATAAATATATTGTGTGTCTTTACAATACTGTGTACAATTGAAACCTGATCTCATTCAGAACAACTCTACAAATAAGTGATAAAATGATCATTACTGGAAGGTACATCTCAACCATTACGAACTTTTAGAAAAAGTACTATATTTTCATGGTCGTAATCAGCAGATTCTACATTAAAAGACTGTTACTGAGTAGCAGTGCAGGTATATGTGTACAAATAACCCCAAGGGAAGTCTCTCAGTTACCTCTGCAGCCACCTCAGGATGAAAGGTAGATCCTGACTTCCACTACCTGCCTCCTCTCCTAGACCTGACAGAAGCCATCTGGCCCTGCCCAATTACTTGCAGTTGCTGCCCGCTTGAAGTTAAAAGTGAAGACAAGAGCAAGGGTGAAGGTCATGATGTGCAACCTTCACAATCAATGAGCTCACTAGTATCAACTTCTATTTTCAAAACTATAGCATGTACCAACCATCAGATAAACCATGCAATATTTAAGTATCTGCTCAGAAAGACAAATTATTTTGCCAGACAGCTAGTAACATGAAAATATAAAAATACCCTAAATTACACACTCAGAGCCAAAGGTTAGAATTTTGCCAGCATATCAGATCTCAAAATTTTTTTTTTTTCAGAAAGCCTGATCCAACTCCTATGAAATTTAGTAGAATTTATTTTAACTGGCTTTGACTCTAGTTCACAAGCAAATCATGGAACCAAGAACACAAGACCAGGACCTTCAACTTTACTTCCAAAAAAAAAGACAACTGCCAACAGCAAATAGCAGCGTAGCATTCTTCACTACTCATTCAAAATAACTGCGCCTTTTGATGTTTGAGCACATTTTCCAGGCAAAAGTAAGCACATAAAAATTACAAATAACTACTTGAATGAAAATACCAAAAGGCACTACAGATAGAAGACAACGTTAGTTATTCTTTAGTTTATTTTCTACAGTGAGTTAGAAAAAACACACACATGAGTAATTTCTGCCCATTACTGCAGTAAAATTTGTTTTTCCTCTTCCAATTGTCTTGAAATAAATGTCTAGTCAAATAATGGAAGCTCTGATCCTGATTTGTTTCCAGATACTTTCTCCAGTGTTGTGAACTATTGACAGATACATGAAACTGCCTACTTACTTCTGCATTTTCTAAAAGTCACTACATCATAACTGATCCCCTCTATATTACCATACATTTTTAGTGAAGCAACTATCTTCCCCTATAAACTACTAACAAGCACTGAAAGCCATAACAAAACACAGGTAGCAGAGTCCTGGAGCACTCTGCTACAACAGATCTGGTAACACTTTGTCTCTTGAGCCCAAGGGACACAGGAGTTGCAGTGGGGATTAGTAAGAGAAATAAACAATGGTTATTATAAATGTTTCAAGATTAAGGTAGTGAGCGCTCTTTCATCGTGTATAGTCTATTACTGAACTACCATAATTAATAACGAATTTATCTGTAATGCTTTTAAATCATATTTTAAGATGTTTCAAAAAAGAAAAGTAAATCAAAAAGACCGTGACTTATTCCTAAATCAATGTCTTGTCTAAGTGGGTAGGCAGCCTATTCCCTGTTGAATGCAACATGCTTTGAGATAGCACATTTGGATATACAGCTTATATGCAGGGTGAAGTATCTTTTTAAAAACATATTTGATTAAAAAGAGAAAAATTACTAAAGGTAGTCACATGCTGCAAAAGCTTGAATGGTTGTAAATAATATACAAAGTCAAAGGGCAAGATTCTGTCATTCATTTCTTCACACAACTGCTCATTTTTTATTTTAAGGAAAGTATTTGTTGCATAGTATCTTTCAAAAGTAATTTCTCTAACCATTTGTGCAAGCTGAAATACCCCAAAAAAGAGCTGTAAACAGTAATCTACAAATATGTGACACATGCAAAATTTTTTATTACTGGACACTACTTCAATGCCAGGATACTCATCATTCCCAACTCAAAACCCAGAAACTTCTCTAACCTTCATGCAAAGGACCAAGCAGTTTGAAGACACTACAAAGTGTATGAAAAGAGGTGCTAGGAAACATTTACACCAGTACTGCTGAAGTGCTAAAGCAGAAACCTGTAGTACTGTTCAAAATTGCAAACATTTGCCATTATAATTCTACATGTCAAAAGATAGACAGACTGACAGATATCTCAATATACGCGTCACTTTATATATACCAAGGCAGATGGAACTAATGACTTTAACTTGTTGAAAACTACACTAGTCTGAGTTACGTATGTGTGTATGCAGTAATAAACCATAACAGTTGTTAGTTTGGTTGATGCTGAAAGTACAAACAAGACATTTATGTAGCTATTATTTTAGCTCTAAGAAAATGTGAAATTAAATGAGGTAAACTAACCTTAAATAATGGATACAAAGATAAAACCATTGTTTGAAACATAAATGGAAACTTCAGAAATAATAATGCCCCTTAGCTCACGTGCAGTATTTTTACAGGATCTAAATGGTGTAACAGCTTACCTGTCCAAAACTTTAACTGGTCTACCCCCTTATGTGTCAGATATGGGAACAGCCAAGATATCTGTCTAGAGGACAAACCCAAAAGCACTATTTTCACAGTCTGAATGCTCCATATGCTCCAAAGTTTCTTTCTGAATTTGACTTCCACTTTGGAGAAAGAAAAGAAAGTCATCAATGTTTATATATACAACATTACGGATATAAGATAAATTTTTCATTTTAACTTCCAGGGAAAAAATGCTAACTTTTCAGATGCACCGTGTATTTTTTCTTGATAGTTTAGAGTGATCATTGGTAAATGGCTATGACAGCAATTCTATATTTAGTTATTTTCTTATTAATACAACATTCAATTTTTTGCAACTGGCACTTCAATAACTGGTTTTGCCTCTTAAATATTTTGAATTGAGATACTCTTTAATGAATCAGAATAAAAAAGTAGTTAAAAAATAAATCTCTTCTTAATAATAACCGTAACTAGCCATAACTGACATATACCATAATAAAAAGTTTACTGAAAGATGCTACGTTACAGATGTTGCAGCAATGCTGTAACTTTCACTAGATTCTACAGCTTTCACAGCCTTCTACAGCTTAGTTTTCCCCCTTTTAATAATGTCCACTTTTAAATGAAATCTGTAATACTCATTTTTTATTTCATCTTTCAACTATACCCCATATAGGTAACTATAAAACATCATTAAAAAAACCCAAACCTGCAGAACTTCCTTATTTTCCCCTCACCTGCAGTATTCAAAACCACATCACAGCCTAACGAGAAATGGAAGTCATTGAAAAACCACACTTCTTTCAGTGTTGGAAATTGAATATAATTGAACAACTAGTTCTACAGGTGTTTCAGGTTTAAAGGATGCTCTGTCTTACAGGTGTGGCCTCACTACCAGAGAAGCATAAAAATGACATACAAGCAGCATTTGTCATCCTATCTATAATCTGACACTAATACCAATACAATCAGATAGAGAGTCTATTCTGTTCCATTATAGACAGATGTGACAGAACCAAGTCCTCCCAAAATACACAGGAACAGATTTCTGGATTTTCAAACAAAAAACATGAGTTGCATTTATTTCCTCTGTCATAAATTTCCAGTACTGCCTTGCCATTTTCCATTAGCATGGAAAAAACAAATAGTTTAAATCATAATTAACCTAATTTGCTGCATCCTGAAAGATAACTATTTACACGCAAGTTCCATCATGAAGCCTTAAATCAGGTAAATCCCTTTGTCTTAGTAAGTACTGAAAGTAAGAAAAAAAACTATTTACTAGCATATACTATGTAATGTTTCCCAGAATAGTAAAACTCTTGTAAAGTGCTACGTATAAGAAAATACTGCAGAGATAAACTAGATGCTGTTGTACTTCATTTTAGCAGTCTATTAACACTTTTTCAGTGAACTGCATTTTGAAAAAATAACAACTAGTATTCTAATTTCTGAAACTAACCTATTCAATCACCATCGCTGGTTCCAATTTGACACTGCTTCCAAATCACAAGTTATCAATTCACAATACTAATGTTTTGTGAAATGTTACACACTCCCATCTTTCCTATTTTCACATGAAAACATAATTCCAAATCACCACATTGTAATACTCTGCACAGGAACCATTTCTGATACTATCATCAGGGATTGCAGCATTGGATAAGAAAAAAGCAACAGACTAATCTGAGCAAGGATTTTCCTCCAAATATTCCTTATTATAAAACACACTTTAGACGTCCAAACTATACTGTCCCCACTTTTTTTTTCCTCCTCAAACTTCTCCGGAAAGCATTAGATGTTCTTCCATTTCACAATGCTTATAATGGTGCTTCTGTGAAAAGCTGAAGTGTCAGCATGTTCCAGTATTGGTTTTTTTCCTTCTTTTTTAAAAGACAACAGTAAAGAAAAGACTACTTATCTTTTGTGTTGTCTTTATACAAAACTTCACCTTTTATCGGTGCACGTAAACATGGCTCTTGGAAAATATACCACTGAACAGCTTATATCAGGTAGATAAAACTTGTTCCATTTTTTACCTTCCAGACTGTCTCATTTAGAATTTTACATTTTTGTATCATGTGAAAAAGCAGTGGAAAACTAGTCTTGTTAAAGTTACTTAAAACTATGCTGCAAAACTAACTGTCCTTGGTAGCTCGTAGAAGTTCCTAGGATATTACATGAATGGTCCCCTCTTCATATCCCTTTATATATCCACCATCAACTCAGATTACGTCTAGGAACTGTAGGGAAAGCCTTCGGTCCTTTGAAGAAAATATCTAAATGCCAAATCAGGTAAATAATTCTGACATTTCCTAAATTCTGTAGGTTTTGGGGCTGAGGGGTAGGGGGTGTTTGTTTGTTTTAAATACAAACTCCTATTAAATCTCATTTCCTAAAAACAAGTAAAAAAATTACAAAGCAATGCATTACCAATTTTTTCAACAGCCCAATAGTACTAAAGCTTACGAGGCAGAAAGTAATTATGCCAGACAAGGATAATAAGCTCTTAGCATTACAGGATGAGCTAGCTAAGATAGAAGCCAACTTCCTCCTACCCCTCATCAAAAGATGGGAAACTTCCGCTGTATTTGTTCAGTTTCCTGTGTTTAAAAAGGAAAAGGGGAAACCGGTGCAATTGCAAAAATTTCAGAACAGGAAGGTCTTCAGAAAAACGAAACTGCTCTTTCCCCACCATAACTGCTCCTCAGTTCCAAAAAGAACTTATGCATCATCCTGGCTACAGCATATGTAGCTCCTTGCTCTTTTGACAGTGACATAGGTGCCATTCATATTTAGCTGTCATTTTGTCATGCTGTCAAATTAACATGAAGAATGCAAATAAAGAAGTGAGAAAGGGAAAGACAATTTTAACTACCTAAACTGTAGGTATGTATATCAGAATGTAACAACTGGACAAATAGAAGGCACTTTGCTAACTACAGGGCCTTGAACCAAACTGCAGTAGTCCACTACAGCCAAAAGTAGTTCTGGAAGTAAAAAAAAGTCTGAAATTTCCATAACAGAAGAGGTAAGGAAGGAACTGCTAGCAGCTTTTGTACCAGGTTAAATGTAAGACAACTTACCTCTGTCCACAACCATAAATAATTAAAGCAAAAACCCAGAACAAGAATCCTTATCCTTTTAATTTTGAGTAATTATACAAATTGTCGCTCAAATAAGTGCTTCTGACATTTTTGGAACAAAGGAAAATTGTTCTTGGTTAAAATACATTATTTTAACTGTAGATAAATGAATTGTTCCAAATTCTTCCAATTTTTTCCAGAGTTCAAGGGCTTCTTTAAAAGCCAGTGAGGATATTTTCCCTCCAACCCACATTACAATAAACCATGAGCCACTCTTACCAAAACTGTACTACCGTAAAATTCTACTATGCTAACCATAATATGCAAAAAATACATTTAAATATATGATTCATTTCAGAGATGTTTTTATTATTGCAACAAAATTCCTATCTTTAAAATATTTTTACTTTCTACAAATATTATTTTATTTAAAAAGTACATGTTGTAAAATCTTATTACATATTTAATGTTTTGTAGTAAATGCATATTTAGAACTATTTCTTTACCAGAATTAAATCTGGTTTATACAGTGTATATTTGGTATGTAGGGTAGTTCTCAACTGTACAATAGCAACATAAGCACATTTTGGGTTAATCAAATTACTACTAGGTAGCTATACTAGACCACACACCCTACCTAAAACTCAACACACTGAAAACTTCTTCTGAAACCAGGGAACTCAGGCACTATTCTTGTCCCACCCAGAGAACACCCCCAATTAAAAAAAATCTATGGGAATCGGCATTATTCACCTGCTTGAGAGAAAAGGCAAACACACACACTACCAGTCTTTAAGGGACAAGTAAAACATCACTACGTAGAAGCTTAATTATGATTCCTCTTTACTCTTCCATACAAGTGATATGCAGACATCATCAGCTTTATACTACCTATAAATCTGACACTTCTACTGTTCTTATGGTGTCTGATTTCAAAGTAAAAGTACTAAAGTAGCCTCTTCACTATTTCTGCAGGAAGACAACTGATTCCTTGAATTCATGAGCAACATATAATATTAAAATCAGGCCAACAGTGAGCCACTCTGACTACAGGTGAAGTAACTTACTTATTTTTGGCATCACTATGTAAGGAAAGCCTAAAAGGGGTTGATCTTAATGTTGCAGGAAAAGAATAATTTTTAGAATGGTAAAAGAAAAGTAGATTTGCTTACCTTTTTATATGTGTATGAGTACTGTTTACTCCAGTGCTGAAAAAAGGGACTAAATACATGAAGACTAGTACCTCTGGGGAAAGTTTACAAACAGGTAAAAAACCCTACATAATCAAGAGTGGCCTCAAACATACATAAAAATGCAGAAGCAAGAGACTGAGAAGGACAAGCTTGAGAAAAGTTAGAGGAAAACTGTCTACTAAAATTTGGTGGTAACTGTATCCCTCATTAATCAGGACACTGGCATTTAGGTTTTAATTTATCTACACAGAAATTCAACTACTACCATGAACAAAGGAAGTTCCTAATTATAATCTAAACTTCCAAAACACTTCAACATAATGAGACAGGAGATATTAAAACTTCCTATTGCAAGCAGAGAAACTGCTCCTTTGTGAGAAAAGTTTCTTGGATCCATACTTATAAAAAAGAGGCTCTCAGACACAAAACACCTAGTGCAAGCTAGCCCACAATGAAGATCTTCAATTGCTAACACAGTCTTCCACTGCCATAATTTCCTTTTCGGTAAAAAACTTTCAAAAAAATCTTTAATTAAATAAAATTTCTTAGGTATGAAATACTACACTTGCTATACAACTGCAAAATACAACTCCAACAGTCCATTTTCAAGTCAACAAACCTTTCTGGTAAATAACATTTTGTTAAATTGAAAACAAGCCTGCAACCTTCAGGGTGAAAACTACAGTACATGAAAACTTGCAACCAAACACCTTTTGTAAGGTGTTCCTACCAAAAAAATCTTGCCAACCATAGGGAAGGTTAATTTCACATACTGCACTGCATTAATGAATATATAATATTTTCTAAGACTAAGATACATCTGTTTTACCATAAGAGCGAGAAACACTTGTGGTAGCAGTCCTCAAACTTTTAGTTAGGTAACTATCAGTTCAGGCTCAGGATTGTGTTTCTCCATCAATAACTCCCACCTACGGGTCAAAGTACACGCAACTAGAAATGGAATATAGTGTGACTCCACCCATAGACTGCATTTCAACCTTGATTATTAAGAAAAGTAGGGTGCTACAGAGAATATCCCAAGAGGCAGCTGACAGCTGAGAACCAGTTTTAAAAAATGAAGCACTAAAACAGTACATGAAAAAGTGGCAGAAGATCAACCACTTGCTCAAGAAGATGACACTTGCACAACAGCGTAAGTGTTATTGATAAAAAGCATACCTCTCTATTTTTTTAGACAAAGGTTAAGAGGTAAAAATCAGTCCTGCAGATGATCCCATTTCACACTAAGATCAACATTTATTTCTCTTTTGTTTGTTTATGTTGGAGCCTGTATATTCTTTGACTCCTGGATTAACATCCACATGAATGTTTGAACATGAGTGCACAGAAAAATGCATGAAGATTGAGATACAAAGGGAAAAAAGGTAAAGCAACAATGTCCGTCACATCCAGCAAGAAAAGTTGTTCATTGGCATGATCTTGCAGAAACATACTTTCATGGGATTTCCTTCCACTAAGGAAGATGCTTTTGCCTTGCGTAGCAGGAGCTAGATTATTCCCAGGCACCACAGTTGTGGTCTCCACTCCAAACTGATTAACACTTAAAATTTAAGAGAGGTCCATAACAGCAATATGTTATGCTTATAAGTAAAAAAACAGAAACTCTAACTGGTACATTCTCTGACATACTTTTTTTTTTTTTTAAATACCATTTGAATGGCTTGAAAAAACACACACTCAAATAATACAACCAACTTGGTTGTAAGGAAATAAATATAAAACATTACATAAGTAATGCCTCAAATATCCTACTAGACGGCTTCTGGAATTTATCATCTTCTTTTTAGGCACTTTAGTCCCCACTGTAAGACATATCAACCTATCAAGAATTTGAGCCCTGGCAGAATGTAATCTAACAGTATTTGTTTTCAAATACCTCTCCATTCCCTCTGTGCCAAGAGGTCCAAATCTGTACTAAGGACTGTCTTGTTCCCTTACTGATCATATGTTACAAAATTTCCTAACCATGAAGCTTTTTACATTTGCATTACGCTCTATTTTCAACCTTAACTGTCAATTTTATGTTGCTCATTATCAGCCATACATTTCCTGTGTCATTATGCTATTTGTACTCTTTTTACCAAATACCCTCATGGTACTATCATAATTTTGTTTGATTATGTGTCTTGATTACAGAAGAATTGCTCATGGTCCAGGGAAATGTTTTCAAGGATAATTCAGTCTCTTCTGCACTCTCTCTACTCCACAAATCTTCCTGTCTCAACACTTGTAACTTTTGGTATCATCCTTTGATGAACTCTGCCATTTTACTTTCCATACTGCATTAATTTGTCTATGGTTGCCTCCTTGATCATCAGTGCATGATATTCTCTCAATTATGCTTTTTGCATATAAAATCTATATACACATAAGTATTCTATGTGACAACCTGTGACTACGAAAGCTCTCCTGTTTTAGGACCACTCCTGGCAAAACGTCCCTACTCAGATTTCTTGAAAGTACCAGAAAAATAACAACCTTTTTCATCATCATGTACCTTCATTTTAAAACTCACTAAGATCCTCTGATCTTTCTCTCTCTTCCTCATTTAGTATCCACATACGTACTACTCTGAGACCTTCTGAAGTTTTTAGCAATTTGATCATTCTCATTAAATTGCTGCTCCATTTTAAGCACTAGCCAAAACCCCAATTTATCTCCATCTGTAAATAACTTCCAAGAAGACAACACAACTGATAAGCCCTGTAAATTACCAACCTGACAAGACTTGATCTACTGTAGTAAAAATTAGTTAAAAAGGGGGGGGAAAAAAGATATAAACAATGAATACCTGCCTTCAAGTGTGGAGTCTTTTCCTCTATATTCTCTGTTTTGTTCTTCCTGCTTAGTCTATAATGGGACTTCCCTAGGTATGCATGACAACCTCCACAAATGTAAAAGGAAGGCAAACAAAAAAACTCCTTCTTTTCAGAAAATTAACCATAAGGCAATACGAATAACTTACCAAACTTGATCTATTAAAAATAAACAAGTAAATAAACCATCAATAGGCAATACAAGACTAGAATCTGCTGCCTTGTCTCTCTGCAGCTAATGAAGTGAGTGGAACCCTAATGCAGGTCTCCATGAAAGCAGACCTCTACAATTAAACAAAACAAAACTGAACACTCAACAAAACAAACAAACAAAAAACCCCCACCACAACACAAGTCCTCACGGCCACCAAAACCCTAAAAAGCAGAGCTCGTATCACTACTGGGGGGCAACACCAGCAGTACAGCAGCCACTCAATGTAACAGCAGGACTGTCTGCTTGAAAAAGGATACCACAAGCTGCTATGTAAGATAACAGCAATAATTTCTGATGTACACAGGCAAGAAAGAGTGATGACCTATGCTCTTTTTCCACCCTCCTCTATGCATTGAGGTAGGGCAAGAGGTAGAGAAAGGAGATATGTACCCATTTTATATAATCTATTGTTCTTATTCTCTGGAGACATCAGTGTGGCTGACAGCTCAAGAGTGGCAATAAGCACTATTACTAAACACAAATTTACATTATTTTTTAGTAAAAAAGAAACGGAAAAATTATTTAATAGCAAAAATAATTCCAATCATAGCAGAAACAGAAACTATGTAGATGTATGATCGTATCTGTGTAATATGGTAGAAATTTCAGAGTTGCATGAAAAAATATAGTTTGCCCACATCTTTGACTAATTTACCTGCCCTCTGCCCACTACCTGTTCTGATCAAAACAACCTACATTCTATAACTTGGAGTAGTTTTAAACAACAGCCAATTTATACACTCTGCTTAGAGAGTTGAAATTTCTCTTTCCAAATTACACAAGCCTAAGGCCCAGGACAAGCAATAGTTTCATATCACACATGATCAAGAACTGTCAAAAAGAAACAGTACTTTGTACCTACTTCCACCTGCAAGATCCAAACTTGGTCTCTAAATCTTTGTGTTTGCATATATAAAAAAAATACATCTTAAAATTTTGGAAGTTTGCTCCATTAAATCTTTGCCTCTCTTGTTGAAAATTCATTCTTAACATATATGTAATATTAGAGGTGGGACAGGAAGTCCACACAACCTATCCCATACTTAAGCTGACATCCAGTCTTGTATACGCTATATATATACATACATATATAATTATATATAACAAAATTTATGCATTTCTTATATAATCAACATTCAAAAGAAAGTATTCATAAACATTACTAATTTTCTCAAAGTGACAACAGCATTTGAAGAAACCCCGACTGTTCCATAACCACATCCTTCTTAGCTTTCTTAAATGCAGCAATGCCCATGAAGAAATATTTTCTAAGATGAGATCTTTCTCCCTGCAAGCTCTTTAAGGAAGAGATAAAATCCTTTATTTGATTATATGCAATTTTATGCCTTTATGATATTTTAATATAAGGATAAAACAGTACTTGTGATGATGACAGATTTTTTTAAACCAAAATGAAAATGGTAAATTCAGTGTTAATGAAAAATGTAAACTAACAGAACAGAAATTAATTCTGTTCACGCAGCACTGGTAGCGCAAGCAAAGACGCAGAATAACCACTAGACAGTTTGTACCAGTAAATCAGAACCTCACTGTAGAAAGCAAACTGTGCAACTCAAGTAAGAGACCACTGAGCACTTTACAAATAATGACAGCCTTCACTCAGTAGCGACCCAGCATCTGGGCCACAAGTCAATTAACGCCCAGTGACCAATTTAAATGAGGGAGTTGGCCATTAAAGACTAACTTAGCAGCATTTGATTACATAACCCCTCCTTCTACAGAATCTCCCCCATCCGCCCTTCCAGTGTTCTCTCCACCAACATTCCCACATTCCTGCCTCCTCACCCAATGCATCAATGCACCCAGCTCACTCTACAGTCACATTCCTTCCCTTTGCAATTCGACTACCTATGCTCAAACGGTCTTCTCTCCCCCTCTCATTAAAATACCTCCAAACACCTTGTCTTCCCTTTTCTTTGGCCTACAGTTGATTATGAACCAGCACCCGTTATTTGGCCCAACTGGAGGCTGTTAGCATGTGCTTCCCAGCAGGGTGGCTGAGTACAAGAGTCTTCTGCCAGGCTAGCAACCTACTTAGAGCCCCCAAGCTGCACAGCTGGATCAGCTGGCTGCCCGGTCAGGAGACGTGGATCTTCCCGATGGACAGCTGCCAAGTCAAAAAAAATATGAAGTCTCTGACACCACAAATCACAGCAAACACATACCATTTGAACCAAAAAAAACTTGAGGAAAAAGATACAGCCCCAAGAGTCATTTCCACCTGGTGGCCTTCTACAGCAGAATCTTGGACAATGCACCCTTTGAAGTTTCATCCAGTAAGGCAATCAGATCAACAATCCTGTACATTTATATTGTTGCATATGTTATATGGTATGTGAACAATCATATTTATGTCATGTCTACTTCACTGTAACTTTACATGATTATTTCCAATATAAAAAAGGTTTTCATCATATTTATTTTGATGTTGTGAGTGCTGTAAGTAGACAATACTACAGATCACACCATACTAGTGAAATTATAATAAAAATGAGTAAATTCTTTGATTAAGTTTCTGAAAACAAGAAACAACGGTAACAGCTTTTTGCTTTCCTTACTTAGCTAGATCACCAGGCAGCCCCCCCCTCCAAAAAAAGCAAGCTTAAATTAATGTACTCACATAAAAAACAAATCCTGTTGCTTTCATAAACTCTTTAAAAAGAAAACAATCACCAAACCTTGAGTCTGCAACTTTTGCTTACAGGTAAAGACCTCGTGAGGACAACTAAAGAAATGAACATTCTGTTTGCACCAATTTCAGTATCTTAAGTTTTGAATATATCTTCATTGACTTCACTTTTTCAGTTTCTTTCCTGGCTAAAGCAGGCACATTCTGTGTTAATATGCATGTTTCAGATCCTACACATCTGACCTTTATAAGCATACTGCAGAACTGACACAGGACACCACCGATTTCAGCCCAGCTCTGAAGAGGGATGAAGTTCTCCCTAAGCAGATCTACACAGAACTCCACATGGGTGAAAGTCTACAAACACAGCTCTGTGTAACAGCAGATCTACAGAAGCACTAAGTCACCAACAAAATAACAATATTTTTGCTTTCTACCAAGCACATAAATTTATGGACAGTCATAATTTTAAACTGCATCACACACAAATACATACAGAAATATATCAGCACATTTAGTGAAGTTGGATGTTTGTTTAGAGTTACATGCAGAACAGTAGATTATTTTTAAGTCACCTTTTTTTTTTTAATATTACTTAAGCACTTTCTTCAACAGCTGGACTAGCTCTGTTTAGAATACAATTAAGCTGCTTATTAGGCGAATGAAAGCTACTACAGAAAAATGGGATTTGTGTACTGGTAATACAAAAATCTAAATAGAAAAAAAAAATCTCATGTTCATCTATGACAAAAAACACCTTTCCAGGAACGTAACTGTATTTCAGTAATAACAGCATATTGACTATAGGACATATTAATGAAACAATACTGAACACGATGAAGTAATTGTCACGAAGTATTGTATTTTGATTTTCAAACCTTTTACACTCTTACTATGATTCCATATGCATTCACTATCATAACATCTTTCTAATAAATAACTTCATGTCATATAAACAGAGAAGCACATGGCGTTAAACAGGATACCAAGTTTAGCTACGTTTGACGGGAAAAGTACTTTGAAGCATTTGGAAAATAAATGCTTAGTAAAGGTATTCCAAGCTGTACAGTAGTTAGGGCCCTGTATATTCTTCAAATCCAATTAAACACAATAATTCACTACAGGGGTCAGCCTTTGCACATAATTCTGCTCAGAAACAAAATTTTCACTAAAAAAAAAAAAAAATTGCATTTCTGTTCCTTAGAGTTACAAAAATGACCTTGGAAGAACAAGCAAAATGCACACCAATGCTGCAATGCCTGACTGGGTCTGCAGAGTACCTGAAAGCATGTTTTTCAGGTGTGTGAAATACCCTTTAGATATTCATCTGGATCCTGTGAATTCTGCATGTCCACAGCTGCAGTTTTTTTTTTTCACGTACCATGGAATCTATTATCATTTTGCTGTAAAATTCAGTATTTTACTGTTGCTAGGCGCCTGACATTTAGTGCTTTGTCCTCTTGCCCTTTTACCTGCATATATCTTTTCCTTCCTTCAATTTTCTTTACAATTAGGAATTCATTTGATTACAGTAAATATTCCATGTGCAGTCAGTGGGTACAGACATCAAGGGGTCAAGGAACAGAAGATGAATTCCAGCTTGTAGTCAAAGATTGAGAAGATGATGATCAACAGAGAATAAGAGACAGAAAAACCTGTGAGCTAGACAGACAGGGTAAGCAGTATTGCAACAGTGAATCCTCTTCAGCCCACAAGCAAAGGAAAGGATTTCTGAATTGGCCCACGTAGGTAACACCATGGAAGCCAAGACAGTGGGGAAAGGATGCCTGGAAAGCACACACAAGACCTGCTCAGAAATAACTAATATTGAGGTTAATCAATTACCATGTTGAATGATGAGTCAGAACTATGTGTCTATATACAAGGGGGAAAAAAGGTATCTCACAGTGATAGAACAGATTAATACTCCCATGGAATTTACACCCATTTACCACAGAGAGCACAAGGCTATATTATGAAGAATATTCTCTAGCGACAAAGTTAAGGTTGCACATTCTTACTTAAATGAGGCCATTCCTGATTTTTTAATGTA
Source organism: Ibidorhyncha struthersii (assembly GCA_013398815.1). NCBI lineage: Eukaryota > Metazoa > Chordata > Aves > Charadriiformes > Charadriidae > Ibidorhyncha > Ibidorhyncha struthersii. The sequence goes on along the minus strand of VZSZ01005027.1, from coordinate 9,589 downwards.
TTTACTGTGCAACTGTAGCATTATATGAACATATATTGTCAGAAATGTGAATTTTCCTAGGCTTTTATAGATGATACTGAGGGGAGAAAAGTGTTGAAGAAACAGCTCTGTAATCTCCAGTGTTTCAAAGCTCTGCTATCCTCCTCAAAATTGCAGAGGGCATATGTGAATTCTGTAACATGGCACTGCTTACCTGGCCATTGCCTGGATTCTACATCATTTAATTGAGCTCACTAGAACTCAGATATGCCTGAACAAAGTAACTGTATAAGGGAAGAACTGTTCCTAAGTTTATTTCCACAAGTTTTCTTTTAATACAAGTGTATTTTAAACAAACAACCCACACACACAGTTCTACACCTATCCTACACCATAATCATTGTTAACATACTCAGAACACGCTAGATTTACCCCCAAAATAAACTACTTCCATTTAGCTTGATTAAGCCCCAGGATGTATCCCAAACAAAAAGTTACCCCAACACATTACATGCCAGTAATACACGTTGTTATAGCACTTTTCCAAAGAACTTTAACAGAACTACTTAAAGTTAGTCATATGATTTAGTGATTTACAGAGCTGAGAATCTCTACACGTGGATTCTCGTGGAAGTACAGCAACCTTTGAACTAGGAGGCAGAGGCCAACCAGCAAACGTCACAGCACATAACAATGGAGAAATGCAGGCAGCCATAAGTATGACCCATCTAAACTTCAGCGAACATATGAAAAGTCCAGCAAACGTTATAAGAGGAAAGTTCTCTCTGAATCAGAATGATCCCTTTACTTTACAGGATTTTTATGTATTTTAGGCAGCTATGGATTGACAAGTAACACTGTAAATTATTCTAAAAGACTACTAATCTGAACAGTTGCTCCTCCCACACCAATAAAAAAGGAAAATAGTATGAACACAGTTCACTCTAGCAGACAAACATGCTCCAGTGCATCATTCAACAGAACTCCACTCATAATAGTATGCAATCCCTCTTCCAGCATAGCTGGCTTGCTACAATTTATCTGAAGTTAAAATAAATGCATGCACATTCATTTTAAAGACAGGAAAACAGAAAAAAGAGAACTCAGTGTCACTACCTTGTTGCCGAAAATCTAATTCGGGTCTGCTTAGACTTGAACTCATTGCTCCAAGGAGACTGTATTTTAGATCTGATACCTAGCTCACTAATCTAGTACCTCAGGCAAAGCCTAAGCTCACTATTCTGGGTACCATCTTGCTGTTTTATTATCCTTCCTTAAGATAAGCTTCTTTCTTTCAACCGTTCCAATATTTCTCTGCTTAGGTATCCCAAGTTTATTTATTCCCTAAGGAATAAAGATTGTTCTTCCTCTCATCTATGCTATATTTTCTGCTTCTCAACACTGCAGAGGGCAAACAAGCTTATGAATAGTTTCATTTTCCTCATATATTCCTAATTTATATTCATTTTCAAATATTTAAGATATGACATAGAAGCATGAAGAGACACAATCCCTGCATTAAAGAGCTTACAGTCTCACACTTCTCTGTGAGATAGGTAAACAAACATCAGTATACCCACTTTATAAATATGAATAAAAATATGGCAAATGATTTAACTAAGGCCACAGAATAAATATGTATCAGACTGATAACCAGAAACAAGATCATGTGATGGGATCTCTGGCCTATACCCAATTCCCTCTATGAACTGCATGTCTTCTAATAATATAGACTGGTACTACAGTTACTGCAATTAGTCCCATTTAAGCCGCAAGACACCTCTCTGACACTCTGAACAAGCATTTTAAAACAAAGCACAGCAAAACAAAACACAAACAATCAATTCTCATAATCTGTTACATACTTAGTTTTCACTTTTCCAATTCACAGAACATAAAATTATCCTGTTTTATTTTTCAAACAGTGCTTCCTCAGCTATAGAATAAAGAGGAATTTTAAAAGACAGTAAATAATAGTAGCCCCCTTTTATGGATGGTTTAACTAAGCCTCAGGAAGAAGAAATTTGCCTGTTCAGAACTGGATTCTGGCATCATCTAAAAAAAAAAGCTTTTCTGTATTTGGATTTCATTCCTATTTGACATGCACTCTCAAACTAACGGTCTGAACCTCTGTGTTCCTTTAGTACCTCACCTGTAAAACTTAACAAATTATACTTCTCCATTTCATTACTCAGGAAAGTGGGGAAGGGGTTAGGAAAGACAAAAAAGAGTATGCAAGTCTTATCTACTAAAGTTTAACTGCAAATAAACAAGGTAATTAAAGCCTATTAGCTCGAAAATAAATATGAAAGTCTGAAACTCCTTTTCTTAGCCCAGGCTTATTCCACTTCACAAGGAAAGAAGCAATACCCTTGCAGTCCATATGCATTCTTGATCTTGTTGTAATATGCTTACCAGTTAATCAAACCTAAGACGTTACCACAGCTATGAATAATTTTAAAGCATAAATTAATTTTGATACTGTTTCAGCTGAAGATTATAAAATGGTCTTAACATATAAACTCTCCACCAATTATTAGAAGATTCAGTAGGTCCTAAAAGTCACCAAGTTATTACAGTGTTGCCAGAAACTTGCTTTTTGCAGTAATAACCTAGTTCTGACATCTGTCTAGATAAGCTTTCAAGTTAAACAATCAGAATTCTGTATTACAATGGAAGAACATTGACCCCTCCCCAAATAAACCAATATATTTCATCTTAACAGCAGTGATTTAGGTCATTTCCAGCAAAAAGCTTGCAGAAAAATAATCAGGAAGAGAAAATATGTTAACATTCATCGCGCTAATTTTTCACTCCATTTTTCAGCAGCAATGAGTTTACCCTCTGGAGGAAAAGCTCAGAAACTCTGATAGAGGCCAAACTCATCTGCATAGTGACTAGTATCACAACATGACTCTAAGAAAGAGCAACTTTAAGGTAGCTATGTCTCCTTTCACCTGCTGCTTGGTCTCCTCAGAAGAGGCCTAATGCAAATTTTGTATTGTAAAAGCTCTGTTTTCTTCTGAGCAGATTCCCAGCAACTCTGACAAGACAACATCTATCCAAATAAACAACTTCTATTGAGAGACATTCAAAGATGTTAACAGCCAAAATATTTAATTCCCCTAAATAAAGCTTTATTGCATGAACAGTAACTAGTCTTGATTGTGAATATGTTGACTGTATGATTATAGTATAACTAAAATAAAATTCCCCCTCCAACAACATAAAACATTCACTTCAGATTTAAAAGCAAGGCCTCAGTCATCTGACTGAAACACACATTACAATTTTTATCTTGGGGTGTGGGGGAATATTTTTTACAAGAAATCATAAAAATGTCATCCATGTATTTGTTTCCTTGTCTTGCCAATGACTGCAGGATTTGTGACAAAATTAAATGTAACAGATTCCGCAGGTGAAGTCTGTAGTGTTGCAATAAAAGTCTGTAGCTATGCAAGATGAAAGCCTTCATTACAGTGTTATTCAAGGATGGAGAGAACCTGTAAGGTCATCTGGTCCATTTCTCTGCCAGTCCTGGCTTGTTACCCATTGCACGTGTATTAGCTTCCTGACCAGGCTAGTTCTGCATGACCCATGGTGTGGATTTCCCCCCTACTCTGCTTGGCATACTATTGAGAAGGTATACAAGTGTATCTTGGGGTTTTTTGTGCTATCTGCTCTGAATTTTCTCCCTTAGTTTCATCTCAGCTTACACATTGACACAGCCTCTTATTTATTTAAAATTGATCTCCCTTTTAAGTATTTAGGCCCTTAAAAACGCTTGTCAGATACCATTTCCCCTTCTCACCCAAAAACTTCATTTAGCCAAGCAAAACATTTATTTCTTTTTAAAAAATCACTTAGTCCCTTCAGCCTTCTTAACATTTTGTTGCTCTTCTCTAAGCTTCTGTTAAGTTGCCCCACCTGTTGCAAAGGCTCTGAAAGTAAAAAGTACTCCAAATACAGTCACACAATCTCATACAAAAACTCATCTCCCACTTGTTCTATGCCTCTGTGGATGCAACCTAAACTCGTTCTGATTTTCACAAAGTCTATGTATCATATTGCAAATTGGGGCCTGTTCTTCCTGTCAGAAGCATGCACAAATCCCTTTCATATGAAAGGGAGTTGGGTGCACACAACTGACAGGATTATCAGGCCCATGGTACCGCTCCTATCCCTTTTTCAGCAATACTGCTTTCCAGGTTATTCCCTCACAATGAATACCTGTTTTGGATTACTGTCCCTCAACTGTTTTAGCTTGCATTTTCCAAACTAAATCTCATTTGTATTTTCCAACAATACACCTAATTTCTTTAGATAACCTTTTTCTTTTCTGCACTGACTTGTGTTTAAGTCTTACCACTATCATTGTTTGCTAACATTGCAAGCATACAATTCACCTTCTTGTAAAGTTAATCAATCCAGACACTAAATATGCCTAAAATGGCTAAACTTGTATTACTACATGCATATGTAAGCACTGGTGTTACTCTTTTAGCATCTAAAACTGCTGTGACTCACCAAATCTATTCTTTATACTTTGTTCTATTTTTGTTTATGGTCCTTCACCCAATTTCTCCTTCAGATGACTATTCATGTACATAAATAATTCGTTAATGAGAGATTCTGAGATGTATTTGCATTTTAGAAAATATGTAAAATATTACTACAGCTATAACTTTCTCTTCATCCACTGGGGCCTTGAACCTGCAACCAGATGTGGCAAGCAAGCCAGTCCTGTACTTCTCCATACTCACTGATCTATGTGCAGATGCTGTTGCAGTATCAGATCCTAATTTTAAACACTGAGCAAGAATAACAAAGAAAACTTTTTTAAAGTAATTTTGCTTCAAAAATTCCTGGCTGCTTATTATTGTTTCCCTAATATTTCTGCCATTATTTTACTAGGAACAGAATCNCCCCCGCCCCCCCCTTTATTAAGAAATCAGTACTGTTACTCAATTTCTTAGTGGCATCCTGAAGATCAAATGACTTATAAATATCTTCAGAACTTTAAAGAACTCCCTCTGTTTGTTGTCAATAACTGTTTTCTATGGTCCTGATTTTTAACTGCTCACACGTTTTCATCCTACTATATATGGAATTTCAGGAAATTCAGTATAATGGCTTGGTTTTATAATAACTTTATGCACCTTCTTATTTATGAACTGACCTCTTTCCTCTCCACTTGACTTCCTGTTACCTCCCCAATATTTACAACAGCAAATTCTTATTCACCTTTACCTAGTATTAACTCATTTCTGCTGCCTTTACCAGAAGCTTGTAATACACACCTGCTTCCCAGCTTTCAGAAATTCTCTGCAGAACTGAGACTTAAACTTATTTTATCTGACACTCTGTCCTTTCACATAGTTTCTCTTAATGCAGATAAATACCTTTTAAAAGCAAAATGATTTTTAATTCAGTTAGGCATACTTTTGCATGTTTAGTTTACAACGCCTCTCACTCCCCAAGAATAGATGAAGGCCCACAACAGAATAAATGTATCGCTTACACGAAAACCAACAGAACCTTATACTAATGTATGAGGTCACATCAGCCCAATTCTTTGTAGGACTGTAACCTAATCAACCATTGACACAAAAAACAGGCTATATTGCATGTTAACTTTCTTTTCACCTACTGTACATGTTTACCAACTAACAAAAATGTAAAAGCATGCCCACATTACTGATGTTTACATTTATTACTCCATATTAAAATATTTTCATTAACATTATAAAATAATCTTTAGAGAAGCATTTAGAAAATGCTTTACTAATTCACCTCAATTGAGATGAAACATCTAATTTGCACTACATCCAAGGGAATTACACTCTCTGATGCTGTAGAGACTTACAGAACTACATTAACGAGTACAGTCTATCAATGGTTATCGGCACTGTGGCTTTTGACTGCTCACTAAGAACCACAGTGCATAAATTACTTCACCTGTCAGGCAACTCAAAGCAACATAGGCACAAAGTTTGAATGGTTCACTTTCCCTGTTACAAATAACTTTTTCCAGTGAGAGAAAAGAGAGGGCAGTGCAAGGGAGAAGGGGTAGATAGGATTGTCTATCATATATTCAAATATCACCTATCATAAAACCTATCAGAATTACATCAGAAGTTTTAACAAGTCACATCTTTAATGAAGCCTAACATACATTCCCAAAGACACCCAGTGAAATTTCACAACAGAAAAAAATGAAAAAGTTATTTAAACAAAAAAGGCACACCTCACAACTGCCTAGAAAAACCGTAACCCGACGATTGTTTTGCAAAACATTTGGTTTGATCAAGCCAACAGGACTACTGACATCACACAAATAATTCAACTTTCTAAATTATTTACATAGTAATTTTAAGTCAAAATGACAGCCTTATTAGAGATAACGCAGCAAAATGAGCAAGTGGTCCATGTAGCTTGAGATATTATCTCAGTGAACATGGTATGCCAGATGTTTCGTAGAAAGAGGCAACTTTCATCACAAACGAATCCAAATCTGCAAATGTATGCACATAGGTGCACGCCACTGAATCCCTCTGAATTCAACAGGGTCCCATCTTGCCATGCAGATCCCTCACTTTACAGGACACACAACATACGATTGGATAAAAATGTATGTAAAAGTTGATAGGCCTCAATTTGTTTGGCTTTGTTTGCAAAGTCATTACAATACTGAGGCCAAGATTATAGTCATGCTTGGGACTCAAGAGGAACATTTTTTTCCAAGGGTAAATGCTCAGCAGTTCATGAAAATCTAGCCCTATAAGAAACCTCAGGTTATGTTCTTCAACACAGATAAACAAGAGCCTTTTTACAAATTCATCATTAGAGCATTTTTTCTTTCCCTATAACCACATCGCCCCTCTCCCCAAACCTTCTAGGTTAACGCTAAACAAACGTTAACTTAACAGAGATATATGTGTGTATACAGTATTATTACCATGCGTGTAAGGAGGTGAACTCAGCTGGGAAACAGTTCACATCAAACTTAGATTATATGAGAAGCAACAGTGAGTAAAGCAGTAATTTAGAAAAAACAAAAACAAAAGACAAATCAACCACTAAAAACCAATCCACCCCCAAACCAACCACCCTGACAGTTTATTTCAGAATGCCCTAAGTAAATCACAGAGATTATGATAAAACCAACATGTTTAAAGATTCTTCATCTTAAGTGTTTATCAACTTTTTTCCCTAAATTCCAAATAAATAAAAAACTTTAACTTATTTGTATGTAATCAGTTATACATAATTTCATCAACTGTATTTTAAATAATGTCAATACCAGCATGCTAATAATAAAAATAACATTTTTGTATGTCTGATTCTAAATTAAAAAGTAGTATCTTATTAAAAATTAATAGTCATTAGAAGGCCAAATTAACATTAATTGTGTTAACTGTCACAGCATATAAACGCTTTCAATATATGGATGTAAACACAAATGACATACAACTTTCCACTGCAAAAAGTTAGGCCATTCAAGCACAAAATATGGAAATAAAAACGAAAGGGTAAAAAACAAAAAAAACTATAATTTTGCAAATTTTATATAAAAATCTAGTCAAGTAATAGACTACATGGTCCAACAGAAAAACCCAAAAAGCAAAAAACTACTACTTTCTATGACCCAAGAAATCTTCAGCAACACTATCTCAATACTATGCAGTAGATGAAAAAAAAAAAAAATAAAAACAAAACAACCCAAAAACCAAAACAGAGAAGGACATCCTAAAGTGAGCTTCCCACTTCTTTCCTAGGCCTGCTAGCAATCATAAACTTTGCTAAAGCTACTAACAATGGTAATTTCTTTCCTTAGTCTGGATCTTAAAGCAGTCATATGTCACCACCAAAAAAAGAAAAATTCAGTAACTACAGATATCTGACTAAGGTTTTCCAGACATCATTGTAACTCAATAACTGCTCCACTGTGCTACGAACTCTACAGCTTCAAGCTGGAAGTCAATCTAGGACAACCAATAGAAAGTGCACCTGTACAATTACTGCATTTCCTAATTCAGAAGGCCAAACTAGAGACAGATAAAGCTTGTGTGTACTCAGATCACCAAAACAGAAGTCCAAAAGCCCATACGTCTTATGTACATATTGCACATCTATATTATCATTAATTGCAATGAAAAATATTGTTTGTACAATTCACAAACAGAAAATTACATTCCTTAACCAACGTATATAAAACTTTATTCTAAATGAAATATAATTGTCTATATATAGCATCTAAAAACACTATATAAGCAATGATTTTAAATTCTTTCACACAAAGAATAATCACCAAAAGTTAATAAAAAAATATTTTTTTTAAAAAGTCATCTAGTAACTAAACACACACAGTAATTTAAAATATTCATCATGAACTCCAGGCTACATTAAAAAATAAACTGCATCACAGGAAACAACCTGTATTATTTCAAGGAATGAATGTAATCTTATTTTTAAAAACTGCAGAATCTACTATTTTTCAAGTAACAGCAAAAATTATTTAGCTCTTTTTACTCTAAAATAAAAAATAATGTATGCAGCTAGTAACTGATAACAATATAATTTATCCAAAGCAGTCTACCTTCCTGCAGATGCATTTTCATCCAATGCCTGACCCCATTGAGCAGTAAACAAGTTTACATATATAAACACATTACAGTGCTCCAAAAATTAAGCTAAGTTTCTGTAACTACTATAACATGATCTCTTAGTAACAGTCCTTTAGCACTGTAATTCTAAAAAAAAATTCACTAAAAATGGCTCTGACATATATTGTTTATGTACTTGGGATCCCTTCAAAGTTTAAGGCTTGCAGATGTAAAATACAAATAAAATAACTACAAAACAGAATTACCTTTAACTGATCACTGCACCAGACCAGTAAGGAATTACAAGTTCTTTCTGGTTTATTTTACAGCATTTTTAAAGAGTAGGGGTATTTTTATTATTGCTCACACTGAATACCAAATATAATCCCACACTCAAAAATACTACTGCAACAGCTTGATAGCACTCACCGCAAGTAATACTGTTTTAAAGCGAAGGCAGCGTTAGAACAACTTCTGGGAAAGTTAAACTCCTCTACAATTTCTCCCCACTGATTCTTCTCTGATACCTGTCAAAAACAACACACAGGCCGAGATACACAACATACACATAAACACGTCATTGACAGAGAACATCACAAAAAAACCCACAAGCTGCCATGAAGCATACAGGTAAATATATAAAAAGAAATAAACGAGAATGTATATGGGATTTAGGACTATATATTTTACTGACAGTCGGTAGTATTTCCCCTTCGGGAATAATCCCGCTTCTCACCGGTATTGTACTTTATTTTTTTAATATACACCTT
>VZSZ01005026.1:348194-358328 GCA_013398815.1 Ibidorhyncha struthersii | reverse complement strand
GGCTGTCCGCAGGGGCTGTTTTCGGAGGCACGTGTGGCTATAGGTGCCGACGTAGCCGTGTACCCGTACACATGCGTACGCAGTCGAAATGCGTTTCGGAGCCACCTTCGCTCGCTGCCACCTCTTCACTTTAATTTTCTGTGCATGCCACTGAGATAAGGGAGCCTTTTCCTAAGAATCAGGGAGATGACAGTGAGCAATGGATGCTCTGAAATTGCCCGTGGTGACTATTTAAAACTGTGCCTGTGTGTGTGTGTACAATGAAAGATATTTGGAAGGGGGGGGTGGGGTGGGAAAAGGGACACAAATCATTTTAATACGCCTTAACGATCAGCTCATGTTACTGTGGTAGGAACATCAGAGAAAATTAATCCTACCATCACGAGTAAAACGGTGCTCCAGTACGAGAGTTCTCAGCTGCGTGTACCTTCCTAATAATATGCACAATTTTATTTATTTTTACATGCAAACACCGCTAGTAATTAGCCGTGTGATTATACTTGTGCCTTTCATTGGGGCTTTAACTGATGTCATTCCGCATTATTCAACCATATGAAAACAATTTTCAATTAAGATAATGGCACGCCTTGAAATTATGCAAATGCCGGCCATATTGTGTAGAATAATTATGACAAATGTAAAGCAGGTAAAAAGTTTCCTAATGCAGTTGTGTTTTACACCCCGGTGATGTCATTTCCCCTCTGGCCTAAGTTAGTCATTCATTAGCAGAGTAGCAGCAGCAGCAGCAGCAACAGCAACAGCTCTGAGTGATACTTCTCTGGCAGGGAGCCTACAGAAACCGGCGCTGAGAGCCAGGGCCTAGAGAGGGCAACATAACACTCCCATTAAGAAGTGTACTTTGTTTTCACTTACTCCATTAACTTGTTTATAGACATCGGAATGATTTTTTATATATATATATTATAATCGATTTTTAATAGTTTGGAACGATCCAAATTCTGCTCAGGGACGCGCGCAGGCGGCCGAGGGACGAAAGGCTGGGTGCTGGCTGGCACGTTGCGAAGCCCTTCCTGGGTGGGGGTAACCGGCTTCATCGTCGCGCAGGGCAGCTGTTTCACCTAACCACCCTGCCGTCGCGGGTCCTTAGGTAAATGACATCCATACCTGTCCCCAAAGCGCCGGCAGGGCTGCCTCTGGGGTCACAGGGCTTCCGAACTCTGGCCTGGGCTCCTTCTGCGGGAGGAGATGCAGCTCTTGAGCCAGAGGTGGCTTATAGTCATCAGGGTAGACCTTATTTGTGACGTGGGACCACCGAAGGGGTAAAACACCTTGTCTTGCATTCAGGGAGCCGGGATGAAGTAACCGGTGCTTAAACACATATTGCAAATCTGCAGTGTCCGAGGCAAAGGGCGAAAGGGGCGCTCGCTGTCAATAAAATTGCTGGCGAGGGGAGCGAGTGGTCGAATCGCAGGCTTGCGATGGAGCCCACTGGAGATTTAGGCATCGGCGCTAGCAGCTACCTGCTCTAGCAGCATGATTAATAGAAGCAGCTCGCAGCCTCTTTTCTGTAATCGCAGCATTGACACTATGACAATATTCAGCTAGTGGCTGCGAGGAGGGAGGAGAAGCGAGGAGGTATGTAATGCTTCTGTTAGTCAGAAATTTCTGATGGCGTATTTTATCTGATTGCCAAATGTTTGAGCTAATCAGCGATAAGTGTAAATATAAGTCTTTTTATAGCGAGCTGAATTCATCATCCAGACTTAAATATAACCCTGACTGCTGCTAAAACCGGATGTTTCCATACGCTGAAGCCCAGACCCAGCAACGGGTTCCAGCCCAGGTGTGCTTTGGCTGAGGTACCCCTCCCTCCCCCTAAGGCTCACCGTCCCTGTGAGCATGGCAGAGCAGCTCTCCTTGGCCCCCAGAAGCCACCAGAGATTGCTTCCTGGGGAGTCTCAGTGGACTGCAGAAGTGGGATGGGGCTAGTAGCACGCTGCAGGTACAGGTAGTCCTGGCCCCGATGCTCATCACATCCCGGAGCAACCTGCGTGGAGAGGCTGGGACCAGCTCCGGCATTGGGTTCAGACCAGTGGTTTTGCTGTGCAGGAGCAGCCGGAGGCATTTTTGTGAGAGCCGTGGTGCCTTTGGGGACACTGTTGGGTGAGCTGGAAGAGTTTTGGTCTACTTCACTGAAAACTTTCTTGCTGCTTTTAAAATGCAGGGACCCCATGTGCTGCCTCTGACCTTGCCGTCAAGCCCAAACGCTGCAGCAGGTGCAGCGCTCGTCAGACAGTGGGAGCAGCCTTCTCCCCTGTCCCTCTGGCAGGGAAAAAGTGGCTGTCCCCCGTTCCTGGGAGGGCCACCATCTAAATGGGGAAGGCGTCTGTTTTGCCAGAGGAAATCACCACCTTGCCCTGGTTTTCTCGGCCACTGCTGGGCCAGCGCGGTCCCCCATGTCACCTTCCACATGGGAAGGGAAGACCTCTGCGACAGCAGGTGTCTCACGCAGGGCTCAGACAAGGATGCCTGGGAGGCTGCGAAGGTCCGGAGGGAGCCACTGTAAGAGCACACTGTCACGCTTGAAACAGTTTAACAGGGAAAGCAGACCCCAGCTTTGCCGGTGGCCGACCGCGAGAAGTAGGTGCCATCCGGCTGCCGGCAGACAGCCCGTGCCCGTCCCCCTCGCACAGCGCCCTGGACCTGTGGCACTCGGGGGGCATGAGGCGGGCTCAACCCCTGAGCCCTGCAGCCCCCGGGATCCTGGTTGAATCCTCCTCCGGCTCATTTACTCCTCCCTGCTCCAAGGGGTAGTGTGGGGGCTACGGAAGGACTGACCTTTGCAGAAGCAGTTCTAGAGCAAAATGCTTGTTAGTGCCTTGTATTTTCATGTTTTTAAAGGTGTTGGCATTAATTAGACTGGGCTTAAAAATATATATCAAAGCCGGTGCTTGTTAAGTCCAGGGATGGTATTTGATGTGATGTGTGCAATTCCTAAAAAAAACCCCAACAAGCGACTAATTTATATTGGCTGGTATGATATTCCCTGCATTGCCCTGCGTCAGGGCCAGGGCTGTGTTCGCTGAGGTTGGGCTGTCGGTGGGGCTCTGCCTTTGGTTCATTCAGCAGCAGCTGAGTTTACTACGAACTCATGTTGGTTTCATCGCTTCTCCCAAACTGGGGATCTGATGCAATGCTTTTCACCTTGCAAATAATCCTTACTCATGCAAGTAATTTACATGAGTAAGCGTTGCTCATACAGAGGAGAGGAGAGAGATAGTTTCCTGTAATTATTTCCCTAGCAGTATTTTGCATTTTCAGACTAATTGAGGGAAAAAAAAAAAGTCGTCATTCCATAAATGTATGTCATTTATAATTGCAAAAGAGATTCTTCCAGAAAGTTAAGAGATGCAACAGGTTTGTTCTCTCTTCGTTTTGGGGCAGATGCTCACAACATTCCTTGAAAGCCTCATTCATTTCCGAGGGGCTCTCCGTGTGCGGAGGACTTACCCCAGTGTGTAAAGGTTGCACAGGCCGGCCCGAGCGTGGTATCTTACGGCACTGATGCTTTATTGCCACCTCCCTTGAAAAATATGCTACTCCCTTTGTGCCGAAACAGATTTTTTTCAAGAGATGCAGGAATCTGTAGGCTCTTACTTGAAATGAGAACAGCCCTGTTTTAGTCTCCACGGTGTGTGCCTTATGCTCGTATCTGTCAACACTGGTAATGACAACACGTTTCAAACATGCAGATTATGATTATTAAAGGGTGCTTTAAAAATCATGCTAATAGCATCAATCTCCAATGTACACTTGCTCAAATTAATTCAGCTTTGGAAATCAGGCACGCTGTAATAGCAGTGTTAGAGAAATGGCATTTGTCATAAAATATCATGGTTTTGGTAATTGCACATCCACTCTGTATATTTTTATCTCTCTTGCCACCAGTAACATATGCTGGCCAAGGGAGGAGAGGGTAATGATAATACTCGGAGAAGCCACATGTTGCTAGCCATTAGCCAGCAATCTGGCGCATGTGGTCACTTAAGGCAGATTCCCTTTTTTTTTTTTTTACTTTCTTCTTTTTTCTTCCCCCCTTTCTTTCCACTTCCCAGTGTGTTCAGACTGTAAAATACACCCACTGCTCTCCAGAGTTGCTGTTCCCAGTCTGATCAGTGGCACTAAACATTAGACTCTTGTCTTTGGAGAATAATAGGCCTCACATGGTACACCCTCAAGCATGTTGAGATACTGTGCAGGCTGGAAAATAAAAATGTTCTAATTGTGTCTTTTAAATAAGCATAGGAGTGAATTAATTAGACTATATTTTGTCTTTAGTTGCTTAGTTACACAATAGTATTCCTAAGCACAAGTAAGATAAATTGGCTCTTTTTGTGCTGCTTGTCCCTTAATCATAATTACTGTATTGCTCAGGAGAGTAACGCATACATAGATTTTGCATTTTTAATAATATTCAAACAATACGCGAATGATATAGAAAGTATGTTCTGATTCAAGCTCTTATATGCTTTTATTCGGGAAGAAGTTCTACTGCTATGGGAGCAATATTTGCATTAGTTGCTCAGAGATGTAGTTCTGGGAAATACATAATTGAAATATTCTTGCAATGCTTGTTCTGGCCCTTTCATTCGCATTCAAAATAACAATGCCTTAAGTCTCCGAACAGTCATCCACTCTTGATTTAAGAGCTTTTTTCTTTGTGTGTGTGTATGTGTGTTTGTGCATGTGCAGTGTGGGTTCACACCCAGCGTTAACCCTGCAGAGAGTAGATGCTCGCGTGATTCATAGTGTCGTATCAAGTTGAGCTTTTTATTTTGTAGCTAAAATGCAGTCAGAAGGTCAGATGAACATCGGCATTTTATGGCATTAATCCAATGACCTTAATGCTTGGCAGGCGTCCATGTTTCTATGCGAAGGTGCCAGGGTTTATAGATAATAAAAGAGTTTGTTTTCATTTTCTGGATATTTTAATCTTTCTTTGCGAAGCGTAGCCTCGGGTTTGGGGGGGCTTGGGGCTGCTCCCGGGGGCCGAAACTTTAATTTCTTCCTGGGTTGTTGAACGTTAGCTGCTAATGATGGGCAGATTGATACAGATACTGAACAATGGAAGGTTCTGGCAAGAAACCCCCTAGACATGCTCAGTGGATGTATGTGAAAATTGGCTCCATTGTTCTGCTGTATGAAAAGCAAGTAAATTATTTACAGATATTTGCTAATTAAAGCACATATTGTTTTACCAGCACAATAGAACACAATATAACAAAAGACAAAAGAATAAGCTTGCATAATTTAAACCTGCTAATGCAATGTACTCCTTGTTAAGAAAAATATAATTATGTAATCTACGAGGAAAGCTTTTCGTACTGTAACTGTAGTAGGCAAAATTAGGAATGAATTGCTTGTCAGCTTGCCTAAACTAAAACAACTCTTCAAGATCTGTAAGCTATCTGACGGGAAAACATTTTGACTGAAGCCTATTTTCTCTTTGGTCAGAACTTCTATCTGCAATGACAGATATAAATTCAGTTTGAACCTCTGCTTGGGAGCGGGAGGAGGGAGAAAAAAACACCCCAGAAATGAAGGAGGCGGCTTGCAGTAGAAATGTCAAGTCTAGCTGCATCTCAGCTGTCCCTCTGTGCACTCCATCTCCACCCCGCTTCTGGCCCAGATGTACCAGTATCCCGCAAAGCATCCTACAAAAACGCGGTGCTGCCCTGCCCCAGGACATTTTGTGTGTCTCGCTTTGGAAATACTAAGTCGTGCCGAAAAAGCTGCTTGCTGATACAAGGGAAACCGAATACCATGGGACTTCACATGGTTCACCTGTGTCCTTTATCTCGGTCTCTTCTTTTGGGTTTTTGGACGCCAGCAGACGGGATGAACATGTTGGGACATAGTGTTCTTCATCGGCGTGAGTTTCCGACAGCTATGCGCAGCTGTGCTTCAGCTGGGGAAGTAGTGTGATAGGCTGGGGAAATACCTGTCACCTGAATTTGACAAGATCATTATAGCCCTTTAAAGTAATTAGCGAAGGATTAACAGATGAAAGGTTCTGCCTTTGCCTCTTTAAAGTTCTCCCTTGTGCCAGGTAAATTCCTGGGCTGTGCATGCTTTTGTTCTCAGGAGCGGTGGTCTCTGTAGGTCCCTGCATGCTGGCATCTCTGGGGAGCATTGCAGGCCCAGACCCCAGCGGCCAGCTCCACTCTGTGCACCTTTCAGGACACCTCGATCTGCCCTGGGCTAGGGGATGTGCGAGGAGACGGCAGCAAACGGGGCACTCGGGGCAGGGAAAGGGGAGAAGAAAGCTGACCCTGCCCGTGCCAAAGCTGGAGCCTCTTGTGAGGCTTCTCCATCACTCGATGATCCCACCTGCAGAACTGGAGCAGCAGTTGCAGCCTGGCAGAGGTGTGTCCTGGATCCCCACAGGTCTGCAGCCTGCTTAGAAAGGTGGTGCTGGAACAGCAACATGTAATGAGGGAGTGGATGGCAGGAGAGTTCTTTGTGTACTTGGCAGGGAGGCTGAATGGGGTGCTTCCCAGAGCCAGACCTTTCCTATGATGCAGCTGCAATTTTTTATGCTGCAATCTTAAAAAACCCCATGTATACCCCCAGTCTGCAGCAGGCGGCAGGGAGACAGGACCTTTTTACTCTGGAGAAAGTCTCTCAGAGCAAAGCAGTCCTGTACAAATGTTCCCTGCCCCTTTAGGGCTGAATATGGTCCCTGGAGGAAAGCTTGGGTGAAGCGCTGCTTGTAGGAGATGACTCTGGAGACTTGGGTTCAGGTTCCTGAGTGGCTTTTGGCAAGTGGGTTAGGGCTGAATTGAGATGACCTGGTTTCTACTGCTGTCCCAAAGCCCTGGTAGCATCTGTATGGCAGAGAACTCTGGACTATAGACTCTGCTAACAGGGCCTCTTGATTTGACTGTGCTGTCAAGTAAGGGTGATGATACTTTCCTCAAACACCCAGGTGAATGCATTGCTACAGGAGAGTTGCTTATTGGAAATAAGACCCCTCCTTCCTTTCTCAACCTCTGCAACACAACATTCTGCACCTCAAAGGGATCTATAGCAAGGAACTGCATTCCCAGGGCTAGAATGGCGTTGTTGGGCAAGGTACGGGAAGGTCCTTTTCACCTAAATCACAAAAAACTAAAAAATACATGGGATGTAAAAGAAGCCCAGAATAATAGAGGCCTTTATGCCCAAATGAAATATGCAGTTCTATTATCCTCGGTGAATGCAGTCCATAAGAGTCACACTGTATTTTTTCCTCCTGCGGATGAATGTGTTTTCATCAGCAATGTACTGGGTTGTAAAATATGCATCCCCAGCTATCTACCGTGCTAAAGGTTTCAGTAAAAAGGCTTGAAGATGTTTTCTAATGCAAATCGTACTGATCAGATAAATGACACACGATGTCTCCCATAATTTTCGGCAAGAGTTTTTACAGTACGTCTCCTGTTTCTCTCTAGGCCACGTATTTGATGTTAGGAGAGAGCCAAGCAGGTGTTCGGCTCGCTCGTGCCCTCCAGAATTCCTTAAATGACCTCTGGAAGCACTGGAGTGAAAACAGTCTCAGCATGTCAAAATTGTGAGATATCTCAGTTGCCGTAATTCTTTTAAGGCTGCCTTGGCGTCTCTAAAATATAAATCTTTCCTAGTTATTGGCAATGAGTGGGGCGTTGTGACGTACTGTATGCGGGTGTGCAGTCAAGATGTATGACCTCCCTGTGCTGCTCTGTGACTCCCTGCCTTGTAAGAGTTAATATTTCTTCTAAAAAATAATTATCTGCTTTAAACTATTCTAACTACCTGACCTCTTTCCCTGAATGTAAGTATTTCAACCATCTGCTGAGTCAGGCAATATAGCATTCTGTGCTTTCAGGAGGCTATGATGGTTGCTTAGACAACAGTGACATAATATTTAAGCATAACGGCTCTCGAGAAGATACTGTCCTCTTCTCCCTGGACGGCTTCTCTGAAAATGTAAATCCAATACGCTCTTAAAAAAACAAGAGAGGGATGAGAAGGGTTTGTATCACCATCTTTCTTAACCATCTCCCCATTTCCCACTTGATAGGTGAAAGTATCATACTTTGCTCAGGAGTCTTGTAAGATGTGCTAAAATTATAGGCTGACTTGGTACCCGCTTTTATAGAAACAGAAGAAAAAGTGCCTCTTTTTATAGTCAGTACTTATTTCGAGATTTAGTCAACTTTGTGGCTGGGAAAAGTGTTGCTATTGGTCAGTCAATGTCCAAAAAGGTGCATCCAAGATACATCTCATTCCTGAGCAGAGCTGGAATCAGCGCTGGCCGTTTCCTCTTGCAAACCTTGTCTTGTTGTAGCAGGAAAAAATTGCAATTAAAGACTTCACCGTGCAATGGAGACCTCATAAACATATCACTTCAGAGCATAGCTAATACACGATGAGTTGATTTTTATATAGATATATGTATGCACTGTATGCGATGTGGGTGGTTTTTCATGTTTACACAGAGATATAATTATGAATGACATGAAGGTTATACAGCAGATTTCTTTAATCTTCTAAAGGTTTGTTAGTCATGTGTCACCGTGTACCTGTTTTTTATTTATTCAACATCTGTATTCCTTTGTCATCTTGTTGAATGGGTTTCTCTAGAAGGGCTGCGGCATGAGGCGCGCAGCGGTTGATGCCGAACGGCTATGGGGGCTCCTTTGGCTGGCAGACCCAGCCAACTTTTGTTGGGACTCGGGGCTGCCAGGTGGTTTTTTGCTTAACAAAAAAGGAGAGGGACCCTTTTGTCACCTGCTGCTCCAAAAAAAAAGAATAACACCCCCCCCAACTCATCGTTTGGGTTTGAGCGTTTGGAAAGGTTGCTCAGGGATGTGTGAAAGCTTGGCAAGGTGCATTGAAATTCCAGGGCTGGTTAAATAGTTGGGTGGCCTCTGTTTGGGTTGCATTTGGGCAGGTGACCTCTTGTGTTAGCAAACCACTAAGATGCAGGGAAGACAGCCTCTTTGGAAGCTGCCCGTGGCTCGAGCTCCTCAGGAAGAAAGGGCTGAAGCTACCAGCCATGTTTTGCTGCCCAACAGTGTGTGTATGATGAGGTGCTGGCGGGATCGGCATTGGTGGCAGCACTCAGAAGACAACTGCGGTCCCACCTGTGACTGCTGTGGTATGTGGGGAGTTGGGGAGGACGTGGCTGGTTCTCTCTGAATTGGGCCAAAAATGAGCAAGAGCTTGAAAAAAGAGTGTCGAAAGAGAGTAGCTCTACCCAGTCCCACTGTGTGTAGGGCAGGGCAATCCAAGGCAGGCCATGAAATATATAGGGTAATTTTTCTGTATTCTGGCTAAAAGAATTGTGTCTTCAGGGCGACCCCAAAGCCCCATGGCGGTGTCTTTAACATTAGGAACAGCTCTGGCTTTTAGGGGGGCTGATGGCAGTGGGGCTGCAGGGGTGAGATGGGCCTTCTAGGCCTGACAGCCATGAGGAGGGTGCTGCCATTGCGAGGCCCGGCCTAGCAGCCATGAGCACAAGGCCTGCGGTCAGCCGCCCTCCTCAGGCCATCCCAGCCATCTGGAGGCCAGCCTGGCGCCCTTAGGGATGTGGCTGCCACAGGGGTGATGGGGACCGGCTGACCTTGGGGACACAGCTGCTGCAGGAGCGGCCCTGACAAGGGGCCATTGCCCAGCACCACCTGCATGGGGGCATTTCAGCCTACAACCTCTGTTGTGGTGCGGTGACAGCCTGAATTTCTTTTATATTTCATATTCATGCTGTCCACTTGTGTGCTCAGTCGCTCTGTGGTGTCATTCCGAGCGCCCCTTTGCACCACGACGGCTGTATTTAGACTCCCGGTGCCAATTTGTGAAGGGCTGAGGTGAGAGCACCATGGCCATCTCGCAGGGCCTTTTCCCGGCCCCTCGCCTGGGTTGTGGGGATGCTGAACACCACGCGTTTTCATGGCCATGGCCACGCCGCTGCCACAGAAAGCCTGTGGTGGGGTGTGCTCTCCCCTGCACCCTGAAAGCCACCTTTCCCCCTGCTGCTCCGGTTCCTGCTCCATGGCAGCCTGGGCAGAGCCAGCGAGTGCACCGGCATCGCTCTGCTCTTGTTACAGTAGGGTTTCCTCCCCCCCCCCCCCCCACCCCACCGCGTCTGTCCCG
>VZSZ01005026.1:288401-348188 GCA_013398815.1 Ibidorhyncha struthersii | reverse complement strand
TTTTTTTCCTGTGTACACATCATGTGCGTGTGTGCGAAGGTTGTATTCTCGAAAACAAGTTTATTCATTGATGATGTAATAATGATTGTACTTTTCTTTTGGTTAATAAATTGTCTGCTCAGCTTACTTTGTATGCCAGCCAAAATTAGTCATACCAGTTCTTGGAAAGGATATGAAGAAACTAGTAATTGAAATCATAATCATTTGATCATGAGAGCTATTTGGAAAATAATATTTTAACCAAAACCACGTCTGATCTCCAAGTCAGGTTTTTATTAAAACTGCTGCTAAATAGATTTCTCTAGTGTTGAATATTAGAAATTGTGTAGTAGCTGGTGATGGTGTTCAGCATCCTAAAATTAGAAGACTTCACCCAGAAACTGCTGAGACTGTCTGCAGGCAGGCTGATATTTATATTTTTTATTTTTTTCCATCCTGACATTTAATAATCACTGTGTAATAGCTATAAAATGCATAGCAACTACAGCTTTTTTATTTCGAGTGGATGGTGTAATGAAATTGGGTGAAACCATCCATTGAAATTGTACCTTGTAGTGCCCAACGCTTGTTTACAAAGTATTGACGTTTGTCATAAACAGAGATTTAAAACATCACTGTTATTGTTTGTTGTTCAGTGGAAGCTCTTATGCTGTGCAGTGATAAAGGAAAAGATTTTATTACAAGCTTGCTTAGCATATAAGCATGCCGTTCGTTTCTGACCAAATATTTGTTATTGCACTAAATGTAATGAAGGTGCCTGCTTATAAAACGATTTTATATTATATAAGGGAGAGTGGAATATCAGATCTGCTTTTTTTACTGGAGATACTTCAGGTTTTGTATTGTGTGTAACTTATCACAATAAAGCTTTTTTTTTTTTTCCTATCGAGCAGTATTTTATTTCCTGAGGAATGTGTTCACTGGGAAAAAAAAAACCATACAGAGAGAATCAATCGTGCTTTTCTCTTTGTTTAATAACTCAGAGAATTTCTCTCCCCTTCGCAAATACTTGCGTTTATTTGAGAGAAAAATTGCATTCTGGTTTATTTATTTCAAGAACCTGTAACCTTATTTAGCGCTAGAAATGTGCGGTGTGCAAGGTGTGGTGTGCAGCCAGCTCTCATTACCACATAAATTATTTCTGCTGTTTTAACTAAAAAATCTGGAGTGTATCTTGCTGGATATGTGTGTATGTTTGTTTGTTTTTTGAGGCTTTCTTGAGCCCTTGCTCAGTGGAGTCAGCTATAAAACATTCTGCTTATTCATGATGACTGAGAGGAGTTGATTGTTTCCTGGAAGGATAAAATTCAGCAATTAGAGCTGTTTAATTTGAGTATATGTTCTGGAGGCTAAACTAAGTTTAAGTGCTTTTCTTAGAATGTATGTTTAAGAAGGGAAAAAAATTACAGTTCTGATCTTGAAAAAGGTTTTAAGAAACATGAGAATGTGCAAGTTTCTTTTGGTGGGAAGCACATAACATTTATGTAGTATTTCTTTTGGGATTACATCACAGTTTTATTTAATTTTTAGGACAAAAGTTAAATTCAATATTTGTGTATAAGCCAAGGGAAAATGTACCATAAACACAGGAATTTTCTGGTGAGTCAGAGTTCCAAGAATCTGAGATTTACTTAGTCCATTTATTTCAGGACTAGCTATAACCATTAGTCATCCAGCCATGAATTTTTACATTTGCAGCTAATTGCACCTAAAAAACAAACTTTCCCTCAAGGCTTTGGGTTATATAGAATGTGCTTTGGCAACCTGCATTTCAAATGCCTTTTAGGATCATTGCTCCAGTCCTAGAAATTGTCTTTACATTATGTGTATTTGTTTCGAGTAAACAACTAATATTTCCACTTAGGTCACAGGAGGAATAGCTTTCTCCAGTACTAGCTTTTCTGTATTACAGAAAAATTAATCTGCTAACAGCGAGATAGGCTTTTCCAATAGCCGGGGGGGGGCGATGTTACAGGTTTATCAGTCATTGTGGAGCCCCATGTGACATGTCGTGTTCTCGTTTGACCGCTTCTTGCAGGATGAAGTTATTGCTGTTTCAGAGAAAGTTACTGTGAAGCTAGAGGACTTGGCAAAATGGGCACAGTCCGATTTCTCCAAGTGGAAGTGTGGTTTCCGGGCTGAGCCGGTCAAGCCGATGGATGTGGGGAAGAATGGGCAGAAAGAGGCCTTGACGAGATACAGACAATCCACGCTCAACAGCGGCTTGAACTTCAAAGACATCCTGAAGGAAAAGGCTGACCTTGGTGAGTATCCCTTACTTTCTCCCGTGGGGAGGGGCCCGTGGGTGACCATCTTTCGAAGGCAGATGACCCCGATCCTGCCAAGGTAGGATTCCCAAGGTATGTCTGTGTGCTTCGGGCAGAGGTGTGGTGATGAGATACCTGAGCAGGATGGGTGGTGGTGGTGGTGAGCTCATCGCAGGCTCCTTCAAGATTAGCGTGGGGTAACTCTGTGATACCTGTCTGCTCCGCAGACACATCCCTGAGCACTTGGCTCAAACCCTGAAAATGCAGGCACAAGTAGTTGTCAAGGGCTTTCCCTGGGGCTCTGCAGGCCTGGGGATCAGGTCAGAGCTGTGTGTTGTGGGCAGAGGAGCCTGACACATCTTCCAAGGCCTCTTCTGATGGGCAGAGAAGAGCAAAGGCTTTTCGATTCCCACATCTCATCTTCTGGAAGTGCATTATTATCACCTGCTTCTGGTGCTTGTCCTGTCTCTGTACAATCAGTTTTGTGTCTCATTTGGTAGGGAAATGTCCCTTCCATAGCATTCTGTAGTGCTTCCTTGTGAGCTTTTTGTTACTGTACAGCATAGGCTCTGCAAGCATCCCGCTATTCTCTCCAGATAGATCTGGGCTTTCTTTCCCTGTCTGTGTTTAGGGAGGGAGATGGTAGGTCTGCTACTTTGGATGGTTGCAGACATGCTTGCAGCTCTGGGGCTGCTTTAGTGCGCAGACACTCACCCCTCTAAAATCCACGACAGAGGCCCAAGGTCCAAGGTGTCTCCCGTAGGTAAACGTGCCTTTTTGTGGTATTAGGACCTTGGATGTGTAATAGCTGTCAGAGACAGTGCTTTGAAGTGTATTACAGGAACATTTCTCTGTTGTACCAAGCTTTTAACAAATGTTCCAAGTTTGAAGAGCAACAAATTTAGGCCACAATGGGTGGAAAGGTAAGAAATTAAAAGCTAAGGCTGATGCATGTGAGGAAATGCTTTTGTACCTGCGTAAACAGGAGATGCAGTGCCAAGTTTGGTTTTATAATGGCACAACTGTGTTGGCATCGAAGTCAAGTTACAGTAAGCTGAAGACCTGTCTTGGAGAATTTATCTTCTGCATCTCATTTTTCTGATCTTATCAAATGGTGAAGTGATTTTGTCAATCTTGCATTTCACCATTAGATGTGTAGGTTGGGAAATTGAAGTAAAACTGGAAGTTGATCTTATTTTTCGTTACATCTCCAGGAAAAAAAATAACCCGTGCAATTCTTTTTCTTTTCCTTTGCTTTTCTGTGTGGTTTCTTTTGGTCCATAATTACATGCAGTAATTTTCTCTGCTATTGCCCTGACATCTTCTTTACTTGCTACATTTATTTGCATTTGTTTGTTGTGTCAAAAGAATCTTAATGTTTTTCAGACAGAACTTTTGTGTATTAATGTTTTCTTGTTTTTGTTTTTAACAAACAAAAAAACCCTTGTGGTAAGTTACGAAATTGCTATTATCTACCCTAGGAGCCAAAGAAAATTATCTTGAAGCCTAAAGCCTATAGTTGCATATTAAGCCTTTGAAAGTAGGGGTTATACTGAAAACGCTTATGGAATGCAAACTATATGGTATAATTTTGATAACCCACATTCTGATGTTGCTCATTTTCGGTTGGTAACTCTGGCTTTATTGTTGGGTCTTTTGTTTTTGGTAGAAGAGGGTATTTTGACTAACATTTGATTGTGATTGCCGTTTTCTTCATCATGACTAGTTGGCAGGAGTGAAACCAAAAGGTCAAGAAGACCTGTAGCTGATTAGGCACATTGATAACAAACAACTGATCTAGGCAATGAAAGGCAATCAAAGAAATTTCTTAAATCTACTACTAAGGTGATTTTTTACTACTTGAAAGACCCAAGAATTTAAGCATATTTTTCGTCCCAGAGCTGAGAAGAATTCAGAAGAATGGTGATCTTCATTGCTTGTGAAGCAGCCCCTATTTGGTTGTGTCCTGTAGGCAACCCATGCGGTCTGGTGGTTGGCTTAACTATGGGATGGAGGTTTAAAGCCCACCAGGTGAAGAAGATTTACTTCTCTCATTCTGAGTGGTCGGTCAAGGTTGACGTCGTGCTCTGGGAATTGCCATCTCCCCAGGTGGAGGCAAAGGCAGAAGCATAGCGTTGTGTTCAAGGCATAGAGATTTGAGCTGCCCATGTTGTATCTTCTCTGCTGTCAAAATGGCAGGTTTACTGCCTGTTACGACGTGTGTCCACAGACGTTTTCCAATACTCGGCATCTTGCCAACAAAGCAATGCTCAGCCGCAGTGATCAAAGATTTACTAGCAATAACTGCTGCAGTACGTCTCCAGCACAATGGGATGGGGTTGTTTTTCTCTTAAAACAGGATTGTAAGCCATGAGGGAGCTCAGTGCACTGTCATGCAAAGGTCCCTCAGGTGAGAGCATCAGCACAGCTGTATTAGCAAGGTTAATCAGCCCAAATGGAGAGATGATCTGCACATCCACCACTTCCCACTACCACAACACCGTTCTCCTCCTAATCAGGTACCCAGTGCTGAGTGAAACATGGAGATGTTTCACAAAGGGCTTCCCCACAGGGCAGAGTGGGGTGGCTGTATCAGGGCAGACTGCTTTGTACAGAACTTGGATCTGAATGGAACAAATCCCTTCTTATGCTAGTCTGGTGGGCCATGCATGAGTCTGCTAGTGACACCCACGTTTAACCCTGGCTGTAGACGAGGAAGTTGCTGAACCAGGTGTTGAAAAGGTCTAGATAAACAAGGTGATCTCCTGGACCCCTTTCTTCCTATGAAACGTCATGTTTCCGTTACAGAAAAAGTCCCATAAAAGTGGGTAGATTCTGAAATTTTTCCTACTAAATGTTTTTTGAAACAAGCTGTAGAAGGTAATAGGAAATTATGTCCCTACCAAAGAGCTCAAAAAAATGTCACAGAAGAAATAAAACCAGTTTTCATACGCTATCCAGGAGTGGTGAAGGGTGAAACAACCTGGATGAAATGAAAACATGGCTGATACAGAACCACAGAAGTGGCACTGCGCAAACACACTTAATTGAACACATTGCTGTTTGGTGCAGGGCAGCTTTAAACAATAACTGGGCAAAGTGAGGCCTCGTGTGAGCAGTGGATACCCTATACCATACACTCTGTGGCACTCAGTCAAAACTAAGGTAACACCTGGTTGATCCACAACCTGGAGAAACCATGCACCTGTAACTAAAAGTTGACCCTAATTCAAATTTGTAGTTCTGTCTCCTTTTTCCTCTTCTCTTTTTCCTCTTCTCTCTTTCCTCTTCTCTCTTTCCTCTTCTCTCTTTCCTCTTCTCTCTTTCCTCTTCTCTCTTTCCTCTTCTCTCTTTCCTCTTCTCTCTTTCCTCTTCTCTCTTTCCTCTTCTCTCTTTCCTCTTCTCTCTTTCCTCTTCTCTCTTTTCTCTTCTCTCTTTCCTCTTCTCTCTTTCCTCTTCTCTCTTTCCTCTTCTCTCTTTCCTCTTCTCTCTTTCCTCTTCTCTCTTTCCTCTTCTCTCTTTCCTCTTCTCTCTTTCCTCTTCTCTCTTTCCTCTTCTCTCTTTCCTCTTCTCTCTTTCCTCTTCTCTCTTTCCTCTTCTCTCTTTCCTCTTCTCTCTTTCCTCTTCTCTCTTTCCTCTTCTCTCTTTCCTCTTCTCTCTTTCCTCTTCTCTCTTTCCTCTTCTCTCTTTCCTCTTCTCTCTTTCCTCTTCTCTCTTTCCTCTTCTCTCTTTCCTCTTCTCTCTTTCCTCTTCTCTCTTTCCTCTTCTCTCTTTCCTCTTCTCTCTTTCCTCTTCTCTCTTTCCTCTTCTCTCTTTCCTCTTCTCTCTTTCCTCTTCTCTCTTTCCTCTTCTCTCTTTCCTCTTCTCTCTTTCCTCTTCTCTCTTTCCTCTTCTCTCTTTCCTCTTCTCTCTTTCCTCTTCTCTCTTTCCTCTTCTCTCTTTCCTCTTCTCTCTTTCCTCTTCTCTCTTTCCTCTTCTCTCTTTCCTCTTCTCTGTTTCCTCTTCTCTGTTTCCTCTTCTCTGTTTCCTCTTCTCTGTTTCCTCTTCTCTGTTTCCTCTTCTCTTTGTTTCCTCTTCTCTTTGTTTCCTCTTCTCTTTTTTTCCTCTTCTCTTTGTTTCCTCTTCTCTTTGTTTCCTCTTCTCTTTGTTTCCTCTTCTCTTTGTTTCCTCTTCTCTTTGTTTCCTCTTCTCTGTTTCCTCTTCTCTTTGTTTCCTCTTGTCTCTTTTTTCCCTATTTTATTCTTTTCTCTTTTTTCTGTTTGCCTTTCTTATCTGCAGAAACTGTTTTTTTTGTGTTTTGGGTGTTTTTTTTTCCTGTAAAAATGCCATTGTTTTTATCACTAGTGAATTATGCAGAACTTTTCCTTAGGACTGTATTAAATAAAAGATCTAGCAATGGCATTTTTTTGTGTGAGCTTCAAGATTTCAGCCTGAAAAATGATTTTTAAGAATTATTTCTTTCCGCCTGTTCAGGTATTTATGTTACACATTTTGTCCCTTTCTGCAAATATGTCGATACTGAATCCTAGCAGTTTATGTCTTAAGACTGTTTATAGCTTTCTGAATATTTCTTTCAAATGTTGAGAAAAATAAAGAATAACAACAATGCAGCATATAAAAATAGAGTTGCTCAGGAATGTATTATTCATAATGAACATGAGAACCTGCTTTTCTAGAAGAATTGGTCTGATTAAATCATTCACTACTAAGGCCGCTAGTTATTTATTTTTGTCTTTAGAATTATTTAGGAGATTTTTCTTTGTAATAAATGGACTTGTATACCCATATTTGGTAAACCAGTGGGAAGTCACCAAATGAGGAATTATTTCATTTTACAAAATTTTTAGCAACTAAGCAATGTAAACACTATCGGTTAAATATGGCAAAGTTGCATATTTGTATTCCTTGGGCTATAGTTCGAAAAAAAATTCAAATTATTTTATATAACACTGCTTCTTACAGACTTCCTTTAAGTGAAGTATGAAAGCTGCAGTGTAAGCTTTATTGGCCTATAAATATGTCATTATAGTTGGACTACATTTATATGCTTTGGATTGTTGTTTAAGCCAAGAAAATATGTCTCTACAGGTTGACTTTTTATTGAAACCCTTTGAGGCATACAACAGAATGTATTTTAGGCCAAGGTTATTAAAACAGCATTTTCATTTTTGCAGCAGACTCATTGTCAATTATGCTGCCACAAACTGTCTGTGGATAGGCAGTTATGAATGGTTTCATCTCTAAATGTGTCTTTAGAAAAAGAAATAAAAGATAGAGGAGTCAGAGCTGAAATTGAGAGAAGAGACTGAGGGGAAAATGACTGAATTTAGTGCTCGCCAGCTCTGTTGGTTTGGGTTAGGCTGGGCTGCAGCACTGCCTGGGTTTAGCTGAGGAACGAATGGCCCCTGTGCCTGCGCCAGGCCGGGGAGGTGGGAGCCGCTGCTGCCCTGGCCCAGCAGGCTGAATCCCTCTGGCTCACAAGTCCGTCATGACATAGCTCTGGGGTTGGTCCCCAAACTGTCATTGCCACTCTTTTTATCCGTCCTGTATGAGTCTTTACTGTACCAAAATGGGTGGTTGAGGTTGCTGCACTGTGGGCACTCCCGTTCCTGCTCTGGCAGCATTAGTAATGGGGATGAGCAAGTTCTGGTGCTTCCTGAAGGGGGTTTTGTTGCAGTTATTGCTTGTTTGGGTCTAGGGAGGGGGAACCCAAAGAAAATTTAGCCATCAGTCCTGTCCTGTATTTCATTCCCTACAGTCATGCATTTGGGGGTGTAGACTCTGGATCTTTGTTCTCTGTGAAATCCAGGAAAATCAGATACTACTTCCAGCTGAGGTTTATATTTTAGCAGTCACCTTTTTCTAGTCCATAGATGGTTTTTCCAGCAGTTGTTCTTTTGCTCTTTTGAACCCTCCAGCGGAGCTTGCCGGTCAGGGACTGGATGCTGCAGGACTCGCTCACCCTCTCATTTCCTTCTCTTTTTTACCAGTCTCATAATTTGCATAGCTTCACCTGGGAGATCCCAGCTCCTTGTCGGATCTTGTGTGGCTGGATAAGTTGGCCGATCCGCAGCAGATAGCAGTGAGTTGGGGAGGAGAAGCAGAGCGGAGATGACCTTATCTTGCAGGAAGGTGCTGACCCCTCGGTGCCCAGGAAGCTACTGTGCCCGGCCCCAGCGTGCCCTGGGCTGTTGCGTGGCCCTTCTGATTTCACTTACCAGTGGCCTTGCAATGGGCACGGCTTCTCCAAATGAAGATTATCAAGTCATAATGTAGCCAAAATATAATATTATCGAAACTGATAATCTGCAGCTGTAGTGTGCTCAGACACTTGTGGTGACTTCTGAACTGACGCCGACTCTACTTTTTCATTGTTTGTTGTGTGCTGCTGGGTTCACGCTCGCCTGGCTTAACTTGATGCAATAATTTTCTGACCAACTAATTGTTAGCTATTCAGAATACAGCTACTTTGGATATTTTGTGCCTAAGTCATGCCTTTAGCTTTCCTCCCCTTCCCTTCTGTTTTCTGTACTCTTTGCCCCTTCCTTGTGCCTCCCTGTCCCCATTGCCCTAGCTGAATGCCATTTTGGTCTTGCTAAAGCTCCTGTAAGTGTCCCATTATCCCATTTTCCCCTCTATGCCCTTGTGCACCGTATGTTGTTTTTTTGTCTCATGGGTCAGGGTGACCTCTCTAACTCATTTTAACCAGCCCAATTGATACAGCTCTTTTGCCGTAGATGAGGCTATTACATGACTTGTCTGTTGTGCTCCATGGAGCTGGAATGGAGGAGGACAGCTCCCTTAGGGAAGAAAGACCCTGGGCTGTGTTTGTGCAGCTCCTAGCACATGCCGGCACTGCTGCAGCAGCAGGAGAGCACTGGCAGGCTGTGGAGCAGCACTGTTAGGATTGGTGTTCAGAGAGGCCGTGGAGCAGGAAGGCTTCCTTTGGTTCTACATCATCTTTGGATTTAATTACTGCTTACCTTTAGTGGTAACATTTTTGGGATAGGAGATAACCTGAGGTGCTGAGCAGACAGATGATTTTGTCTGGCCTTGTGTGAAGAGGGCAAGCTAAATGTTTATTTTTTTTTATTTGTCAGCCAGTTGGTTTAAGATAACTAATACTTGTTGGCTTTAGTTGCTGACTGCCTTTTAAATGCTGAAGGATGATGCTATTATGTGTGGTGTACCCCCAATAATCCTGTGATAATGACATATTTTTTCCTGGAGGTGACCGTATCTCCAGTAGCATTTTAGGGCTCCCCCTACTCACTTGCCCCTCTCTCTTGAGCCACTGCTGCTCTCCTCTGCGCCTTCCCCAGCCTCCCTGGGAGGAGGCTGGTGGGGTCCTCAGGAGGTTGTCTGTAGCCACCTGGTCCTTCCCAAGGCCACATGTTTGCCAGAGCAATGCTGGGATGATTTAAGCGCTGTTAATTTCTTTTTTTTGGGGACAGCCTACTTCATTACAGTGGAATCATATGGGGGTGACAAAAACATTTTAATATGCAGCACTGGCTATGGAAGCCTTTCATTTGCCACTGGATTGTGTTGAGCCTCATCTATTTGTGGCTCTTGAAAGGATTTTTAACACCACACATCTCAAACTTCAAGTGTGCCTTATCAAAGAGATAAAATTTGGATTTCTTCTTAAACTTTGACCTGCCTTTGAGGTCTTATAAAAGGGGGGTGGTAGTGTTGCCCCTGGGAATTGAGGAGGTGGGTATTTTGTTCTTTGAAATATGGAAGATCTGCCAAGAAATGTAAACAAAATCCCACGTAACTTCTCTCTAGGTAGCCCCTAAATCACAGTGCCTGTTCCCCACCCCCACCGGTTCCTGCAGCAGGAGCAAGCTAACATGATTATCAGAATTGTGCTGATAGCAGTTGTCACTGTGTCAGCGTTTTCAATTATGTATTGGTATGACAGGGCACTTTGTCGTTGGTGTAGAGCACAGCCATTTGCAATTGCAGTTCTGGTCTATTCAGAAGCATCAGGGAAGGAATCACTGCTGCAAAACAGGGGAGGAGGAAGAGTTAAATTTTATTGCCTCGTGAAGCTAGAGGGAACTACTCCATGTTCTTCTAAAGCCAAAGTTGCAGCAGTTTGCACCATCAATAAGAGTTTTGTTGCAGCCTCTGGTTGGAACAGGAGTAGCCTACATAATTACAAAATAAGTAGATAAAAAATAAGAACCATTCACAGACCGCGTCAAAGCGGCCAGTGTGGGACAGTGTCCCTTTAAAAATGTTTGACAGCTTTTTTTATTTTTGTCTGTTTTTAGCACTGACATTGACCTTGCCAGGCTATGTAATAACCCACATGTGTCTGCTCTCCAGGATTTTTTCCCTTCTAGTCACTCTTGGATCTTGCATTTAATTCTTACTGACCATGAGGTTTTGTTCCAGTAACTGGAAACGTGTGCCTCCTGGTGCAGTGCTGCTGTGCTCTGAATCTGACTTTATCTCACTGTCTGCTTTTTTTTTTCTTTTTTAACTTTTGGGTTTAGAGGGTGCTGTTTTCCTCTCCAGCCTTCCCTCTAGTTTCCGTCCCTGCCCGTATTGTTTCTGGGTCCCAGGGGGACCCAGTTTGGGACGTCTATTGTTTTGTGTCCCTGCGCTTCCCTTGCCCAGCACCATGGAGGGAGGTGATCGGCGGTCTCCTCTGTGTGCCATGGCTGCTGCTTAGAGCTGTTGGTCCCTCATACATCAACGACACCTTTTTCCTGCATTGTATCCTTCCCACGCAGCCAGCCAAGAATTGGCTGAGTATGGAGATCTGTAAACTGAGCACCTATATAGCGTTGTGGTATAGTTGGGTGAGCCTTGAGGATGTCCTCTCTTTCCTGCCTGGCTGCTTTCCTGTGCTGTAATTCTGTGTTGCTGGAGCCCAGGACTTGGAGTCCTGCGGTCATCTTTGACTCCAAGTGCTCCGTTAATCAAGTCGAAGCTGTCTTCATACCAGCTAATGAATCATTCTGGCTCGCGACCTGTGCTGCTGTGCTGAGATGCTCAGGCTCTTCTGCGGGTGCTGTTGACACCATGGCCAGATCTGGGTGTCAGTTTACTTCCTAGGGGGGAGGAGAAAAGCCAGACCCAGCTTATTGAGCATCTCCCTTCCAAGTTGCCTTTCTGAGTTGCGTCTTCATTAGTCCCGTGCCCAGAAAGTCGCAATGTGCCTTTTGTTTACAGGCACACTGCGACGTGCCTGGCCTGTCATTGTCTGTCTTCCTAAATATCGTAGTCTGGTTCTGACTGCTGTGTTGCAGAAAGGCTAGTGCTTGTTCTCTGAGATACAATCTTCATCTTCTTATAGATGGCCTGTCTCGTGCCATGGGCTTTTGTCAGAGAAAGCATCCTTTGTGCATCTGAAATCGAAGGCGGAGACTTGCTTTTTCTCCCCCTTCTCCTCTTTTCACAAAATCGGTTGCTAGAACAGAGGCACACAGGAGCAAAAGCTGGGCTGCCCCCCAAGCTGTGTGGGGCTGTAATTCCAGCGAATGGCCATGTTGGCGTTTGTGGGGACCTCAGCAACAGGAGGTGATGGGCCCTTAGCTTGCTGAGGTGAAGATTTGGGTGGGCAGGCAAGGAAAGGTGGGAGATGGGCTGGCTAGAAAGAAAAGGAACGTGTTGGACAAGAGCTTGGGAAGGGGCTTGGCTCCAGCAGCTGAGTGAGGCAAACCTGCCTTCCCAACATGGGATCTCCCAAAGCGTTGCGAGCACCGAGAGGGGCTGTATAGATGCAGAGGAGAAGACTGTGGTTCTGGCATCCTTGACCTTGTTAAACCGAGTTTTAAGGCTCTTGGTATCAATATTCTGACTGCTTAATCTCTTTTTGTTAGTTTGGTTCACGCTTCTCTTTGCTGGCTAGGTGATCCTTGCATGGTGAGGGTGTTTGGGAAAGGAGGGGTTAAACCTAGTTTATGCCTAAATTGGAGTGCAGTTTGTGGGAGCTGGTGACAGAGAAAGTATATATTTTAAAAAAATGTAACAGCATCAATCCTAACTTACTGAGTAGGTTTGTATTGGAAAGCATTGTGGCATAACCTTTGTTTACTTCATTTAGTAAAATCTGTACCATGTAAAATAAGTTCTTCCTTAATTTTACTGATAATAATAATAAGCTTGTAAAAATGAATCCTCAGCACTGTAAACCTTGAGCTTGGGTCTCTTTTACTGTTATATCGTGAAGGACAAATACTTAACACTATAAAGAAGCTTTTATTAGTGATTGGTAATATGTATTATTTTAGCAGGAGTATATTTTAGCAGCTTGTGAAAAATCAAGGTGAATTTTCACATCTGCGCGTCTGCTGCATAATTGATATATGTAGAAGCTAAAATTCAAAATAAGCTTCTAGAAGAGGATACATTTGATTTTCCTAAACATTTAAATATATGTATCACACCCTCATTTTAAGATGCCGGTTAATGACTTTATGAGCGTGTTGGCAGCCAGAGCATTAAATGTGGTTTGAGAAATGTGTCTGGATATGCTTGGTAAGCAGTATTGTTCTGACAGTGTACTAAAGGCCATCTTCAATTTGACTGTGCTCTACTTTGTTATGCTGTGAAAGAAAAAGATAATTCAGCAGAGCATTGTGCTGTCGGCTGGAGACGCCACACTTCAGAATACAAATATTACTAAGGATAAATGAATCATTAAAAGAACAGTAGCATAAAATATCTGATGAATGAACTCCAGGAGTCTCTGCTGGAATAAATTTAGCATTCACGGACAGTACCATAATATGTGAAATAATAGTATCAGTTCTACATTCAGATGCCAAAAACATTTATGGACCCAGAATAATTGTGAATTACAAGGCTATAAATACATAGAGGGGATTTGGTGATATCATAATAAACCATGAGAAAGACGCTAGGCTGGTTTCTAATGTTACCAGAACCTTGAGATATATTTACAACCTTGTTCACCCTCCTGCAGTTTTAGGGGGCAATTCTTCTCTCACAACACGTTCGTCATTCCCATTAGTGCCAAGGGGAGTTATGCATGTGTGTCATGAGTGGAATAGATCCCCACATGTTGTACAATTCAAGGATCCTATAACAAATCGAAAATTTAATTTAAGAAAAAAGTGCGAAACGTTCCCTCTCGTCATCCTCCGAGTTCCCTCATGTCCTGTTCTGCTCCTGTGAACGAGGCAAGTGAATGGAAAATAGGTAAAGGATGACAAGGTAGCTGCTGTGTTCCTGGATGTTTTATCCACAGCTGCATCATTTTTTTTTTCACTTCTTATTACTAAGAAACAAAACAACCAAAGCCCAGATGTTCTGGTCCCAAATTTCTTTAAAGTGCCGGCTAATGCATTTTAAAAGCTTGTTGTAAATACCCAGGGAAGGCTGGGATTGTCAGCCTGTCCACCAAAAGGAGGCTTTGCTGTTGTGATACGAGATCCATGCCTGATAAGAACAGTTAATTAGGAACTGCGGCCGAACCTGACGTGATATTCAAGAGTGTGTTCAGCTTTCAGCATGTCCCACGTCACCTGTTTGTAATTAAGCCTGATGTCCCCTGCCTTCCTGAATTGGGGTGGTGACAGAGTCTCCGCAGGTACTTAGTGTCGGTTCACAGATCTCAATATTAGACAGGTTACAACCCCGGCTCTACAGGACCCCTTCCCCTCCTAGCATCTTCTCCCAGCCAGCTGGATGGTGTTACTGGCTTCATCCTTTTTCTAAGTCACCAGCAAAATATGCATGTTCAGCGCAGTGCAGAGCGAGTCTGCTCAGTAATTCCACATTCCTTAGTGTTGCAGGAGGTTTCTCCACTGGCCAAGCTGCAGTCTTTCTGCTCATCCTTCTCTCAGATTTGCGCTCCTGGCTGTACATCCAGCCCTTCCAGGGCATTTGTGGTATCCGCAGTGGGAAGGGTCTAGGGCTTGGTTGACATCCCTCCATGCGGTTCCTGTTTTACTTTTTGTGTCTTGGTAGACTAACCCCCTGATATCAGCAGATGAATGACGTCCTTGAGATACATCCTGGACCTTCCATTTTTGCCAGGTGATGAAGCAAAGAGAAGATAATTACAGGACCAAAAAAAAAAACCCAGCGGTGGTCATCAGCAAGGGAGAAGCCTTGTCAGCCTCGTAGGTGACTTTAGGCTGTAGCATGTGTCAGAAATACCCAGCTAGTCACTGAGCCTGGATTTGCTTCGATCACCCCCAGTTTATTTTGTTGTCTTTCTCTCTGGAATCGTGCATGTTTTTGCTATGGCAAGGTCATGGGATTATTGATTATTTGTTTTTAGTTAATTACTCCTGACTTTAACTTGATATTCTCAGCAATAGCTGTGTGAGCTGTCCTGGCAAACCCGGTAGACAGTGTGTAATGCAGTCCTAATGCATGTTTTTTCTCTTTAATTATTTTAAAACCACAGTCTCCACTTTTCTTTCACACTAAGTATTTCCAGATTAAAAGCTTTGTGGGATGAAAATTAAATGATAAGGTACTATAAAAATCTATTTCAAGAATCTTGAATGTTTCAGCTCCATCTTTATTTTTAGTTTTCTTACTCCCTGAATGACCCTTACTTGTGACAGTGTATGTCACTATACACTTCTATTTTTGTTGCACAGAGAAAATAGCTGAAAAAGTCCTTTTATGTTTGTTTTTTTAATCCTGTGTTCAGA
This sequence comes from Ibidorhyncha struthersii, assembly GCA_013398815.1. Lineage (NCBI taxonomy): Eukaryota > Metazoa > Chordata > Aves > Charadriiformes > Charadriidae > Ibidorhyncha > Ibidorhyncha struthersii. The sequence continues at coordinate 333,271 of VZSZ01005026.1, read as the reverse complement.
TATGTAAAAATGTGGCCCCATAAGTTCTGTGGTACAATAAAAAGAAAAAAACAAACCCAACCCAAATAATTTTGGCAGTTCAAATGCAGAAACTAAAAATAATATAATCTGCAGTGTGAACATAGTTTCATATTTATACTAGCATCTGGCCTCAGGAATTGAATACTCCATTCTTTAAATAGCTTTGCTCTGGCTCTTGAATGCTTTGTGACTAGAACATTACCCTACAGTCATACACCTTGTTTACATATTTCTGTTAAAAGGCGAAAGAACTTACAGTACTTCAAAACATCGGTACAAGCTCCCTCCTCCCCTTTCGCCTTGGAAAAGAGAAGTTAAAAAGAAAAAATGAAAAAGTGGTCTGAAAGTGAGTTTTAAATTTAGTTATCTCAGTTTGCTGCTGGGTACATATTTTGCTGTCATTTGTATAAAAAAGCTGGAAGAAAAATTTTCCAGAGAAAATGTGGGCTATTCCAGATGCCCAACAGTAGTCAAACACAAATTTATGTACACTTTGTTTGTATGTTTGCTTTTAATCTGGCAAATGTCTTTGTCTTTAAAAACACTTTGCCTAGAGGCAGTGGACCTTTTTTGTTACCCATATGGTAGAAATAAGGAGTAGGTCCCTGCAAAAGAAAAATATCAGAATAATGTAATAAAAAGGTAAACACTATGAACGGGTGGCTAATGATTAGCTTCTTGCAGTCTTTAGGGACAAAGTATCTTTTTATAGTTTTATGATCTTTGCCCAGCCCGACTTCAGGAGAAATTGCATTTTCAGAATTATATATTTGATATTTCAGCTAAGCTTTACAAATTTAGTAGATCCCTATTTAGTGTCTGTTGGTGAATGTAAGTCCAGCCTAATATTCTTACTGCTATTTTTTCATTCACATGTCTTGAGGTCAACCTAGAAGCAGAAGAGAAAATATCCCATTTTTAAACCTTAATCCAGAATCCATTTGTATGAGTCACTAAAACAAAATCATAGTGGTTTGGCTAAAAAAGGCTTCATGTCCAAAGGGAGCGTTCCTTAAAATGCTGGCGTATTTTCCACAGTGTTTCTTGAATGTGTTTTATGTTGTCTTTGTGCTATTGTAGAACATCAAAGATTAGATCCTGTAGTTTTGTGTGTGGGAGGCTCCTGGTATGTCAGTGGACCGGTCAGCTTGAACGAGGGCAGGAGCCTTGTTGCATTGAGAGGTGTTCAGCCCCGTCAGCTGCCTGCTGTGCTTCTCCCTTAGGGGAGCCTTCCAGCTCAGGTAGGGAGAGCTTGAAGAAGGAGCCTTTCTTTTTCTTGGTGGTAGTTATTCAGTGTTGTACCGTGGGCTTAGACTTGCTGCTGTGATGCTCAGGAGCAAACCTTGGCAGCAGTGTGAGTGGCAGGAAAATTTGGTCCTGTGTGCCTTTGTGAAAAACTTCGAGAGAAAGCGAGTTGTTTTGTTTTCTCCTCCCCAGCTATTATATCCCTCAACAGGAAAGGAGCCTCCAGGATAACCATCCCACTCGAGTTTTGGGTGGCCGGTGCCATTTTCTGTAGGCTTTAAACTAGCCTGGGACACATGAGAAGGTCAGTGCCAAGGCCCTACTTTGCCACGACCTCCAACTTTGATCCTCCTGTGGTGGAGCGAGAGAGAGGTGCTGGAATGGGAGCAGGGACGAGGATTGTTGGAGATGGCAATAAGGTCTGCTTCTCTTCCTTGCCACTGGGATTTTTTGGTATGTGTGGTTTGGGTTTTTTTGTTAGTCTTCCCTGCAGGGAAGGTTGCTGCTCAGCTTTTACTCTATTTTTTTTGACCTGGGCCTTCTGACTTGCATGTCGTGAATGTGAGTAGCCCAGGATTTAGCCTTTGGTGATTTCAGATACCGTGTGATTCCAAGGCACAAAACGTGATTTATTGGGTAAAGGCTATTTAATATCTTAAAAGCATAGAGTAGGAGATCAGATGTGAGCATAGCAGCCTTAAAATATATTTCCTGAAAACATATTTATGAACGTTTAGGTCTATATGAAATATACAGGAAATGAGGCCAATTTTGTCCCTGCTATTTTGATGGCAGGGTGCGCAGGAGAGACGGAGAGAGTATGGACGGGAATTCGTGTGTTTGATAACAAGAGCCCAGCATATTTGCACAAATGGAATAGCTTTTTTCACCCTTTGCAGCCAAAACTCTATTGGTAGTTTCTCTGCCTTGTTGAGAGAATTTTAACTGATCAGGCATACTCACAAATCCATTTAAGTTAATACGAAAAGTCATTCTGTCATCTTTGGCCAGTCACGTACTGTGTTTACACAAGCAGTACCTCTTTTCCACCTGTGTCAGCTTGGGGAAGCACAGGGAAGTGATTCTTAACGGACAGAGATGAAGAAAGGCTGCTATACTGTATTAGACAGTTTTTTTTCCTTTGTGAACTTGTAGGCAAAATCAATATAACAGTAAGAAAAAGTTTACATACTTTTTACTGGGAGAATAATTGTTGACTGTTGCTGCTAAAACAGGAGACCCTCATGAACAGTGCAGCAGAACTGCAGTTGCCAGAAGGACCTGTAGTGATTTCTGATCACACTAATGATTGACCATTGTCTTCTGCTGCACAAATGAATTATTTTTTTTTCCCAAGAATGTCAAACTACTTAATGTATGGCTGGTTTTCTTAAATAAGCACTTCACTTTCTACTTTTTAGGAAAACAATGCAATTAAAATTCTTATTTGAAGAGGAAGATTGTGACAACAGTGCTTGGAAATTTTATTGTCCAGGCTCTGAAAACATTTTGAGTGCATTTGTCTGAAAGTGTCATTCATACCTCACTGTGTGGCAAATTTCGTGCTTAAAATCATGTAGCATTTGTTAGGCAGCATGTATTTTTAGTTGGACGTGTAACTAAGGCTTTGCAAATGTTTGGTTGAGTGAGTCCAAACTTGGAAAATACTCTGTGCTTCAGTTTTCTCTTGTTTTTACAGTGGTTTTGTCACTTGTGTTTCTTATGGTCATAGTATCTCCAGCTGGAGCACAAGCTCTCAGGAAACAGAAGTCCTTGGGCCCAGTCCCACAGAGTACTGAGGGTCACAGGTGGTGTAAGGAATGCTCTGAGCTCAATGGGCACGTTGTCTTCATCACTAAAGGATATCAAGATGTGACAGAATGGGATGGTGTTTATAGGAAAAAAGGGACTGCAGTTTCTGTTTTTTTGCTCCTTTTCCTTCAGAATGTGTCTTGTGTGGATTGCATGTAGGACTGGAGTTTTGTGTGTGCCTCATTGAGATCTTTGCCCTAAATATCCGTAAGAATTTCCCACCACCTCCATTTCCCAGTCAGTTCACTAGCTAGATTGACGAAACCAAAATAGGACACAAGCCTCCTTGGAGGAGGAGCTACAGCAACAACTTTCTTTGTCCTGTGCATTCCCTTTCAGTAGATGAAGTGACACCAGTTCCATGCCAGTGTCTGCCGACTCTAAAGCCAAGAAGCCCTCTTATGTCTGACAGACTGAACACAGAGGCCAGATTTATACCAGAGTGAATCCTCAGTTTCATTTGGTGCAGGAGCTCTTTTGATATCTCTACCTAAAATGCAGAGGCATCATGGTATCAGCAACAGAGCTGTACTAAATCCCTGCCATTGCTTCCCCCGCTTGCAAACTTTTAGGGATAATGGGTACCTAATGGGTACTGTCCTCACAGCTGTTGACAGCTCCCTCCGTGGTCAGAAAATGCAGATGTTGAACACAAGAACGTAAACAAGAAACAAGAATTACTCATGTAAATGGAAGCGTTTTTTGACATTGGCAGTGCGAGATGGCCAGGTCTAGTGAGGATAACAACGATGCCATGTCCTTGGAGCAGGCTGTCCTTTTGTTCCTTTTTTTTTTAACAGGTTCGTTTGCAGCTCTGTCTCTTCTGCCACCTTGTCTGTCACTTTGGCCAAGAGCTTCAGGTACCTATACCTGAACTCATCTGTACAGCTTTTTGTGAAGACGTTGTAGTGCTACAACATCACCCAAAATCTGTCTTCAGAATGGCTTCAGGCTTTCCTTTTAAAACAATTAATTTACTTATATGGCTGGCATCAGAAGAAATATGATTTCACACAGTAGACATGATTTTCCTTTCTAGGATCAAAATGTTGAGGTGACAGTCACTGCTAGGCGCTCTGAAGCTCAGGCCGTCCTGCTACAGTGTCTCGAAATGAGTTTCCTGATGCATCTTTACGTGTTGCTGGCTAAGCCTTGTGTAATTCCCGTTGAGCTTGGAGACCTGCTGCAGCAGAGCTTGGGTGATGTACTCTTCCAGTATCAGGAATCCACAGAGCAGCAAAGAGCAGCAGCTTCTGCAGTATCGTTCCTGGACTTGGCTATGAGGTTGGGAGTCTGGGAGAGAGTTTTTTTCAATCACTGTTTAACTGACAGAGATAAAACTCCTTCGTCCTGTCAAGTGGGAAGGTGTGGCTTGGCAGTCACAGTGGGGACCCCGCTGTGGCACACAGTGGCTTGAGTAAGAAAAGATCGGTTCTTTGCCCTTCCCCTACTGTTTGTGACCGTTACGGATTTTACTCTCTGGATACCAACGCCCTCTGTTTTTCAAAGCCCTCTGATATCGCAGACTTGAATTGCAAAGGGGCTGTAGCATCAGCAGGCTTGTGCTGGTGCAGGAGGAGGCAGCCTGTGGGCCAGGAACAAAATGCTTTGCATCTCTCAGAAGTTCTCATCTCACTTACATTGGGCGTAAATGCTCTCTGCAATTTATTGAGTTGCTTATCATGAACACGGTGGTTACTGTGCAATAAGTAACTATTCTTTTGCATATTCTGTTCTTCCTGGGCATTGGAGGAATTTGTGCGTCGGTTGTGTACTGAGAATAATGACTAGACTAGAGTGAAATGTTATAGGTCATTAAACAACCAACCAACCCCACCTTCATTTTGTTGCACGTACCTATAAATCTCATCAGTTTTCTTCTTTACAGCTAGTTGACCTGAGGATCAGGCTGTTAGCTTAGACAAGTTAGATTGCTTTAAGCAGCTGTGAACTAGTTTTGTAGTGTTACCAGCCTATTTCGTTTCCAGAAAGTGGAAGTTTGAAGTAGGTCCTGAATCTGGTTTCTCACATGCGAGATCATTTTGCTACCCCTGACCTAGAAACCAACAATGAATGTATAAATTACAGGCAAGAAGAAAATTCTGAATTGACTGTAAGGTGAATGGAAGTTGAATAATTCCCTGAACTTCAGCTGGGAAAAGAAGAAAAGATCACCGAATTCTAAATCGGACTTCAATATAGACAAAGAAAATGTTATTTTAGTATAGATTAAACTTATGACTAAGATATAGAGGGATTATTGTGTCTGTTTCAGATGTAATTTCATGCCTGAGAATTTACATTGAAGGCAAACTGGTCTGGATCACATTAGCAAGGGCCCTGTTTTGCTGTCAGTTTAATTAAATGGAAACTGCTGGCAAGGAGAGCTGAGTAGGTTTATAGAAGCAATACTATTTTGTATGTTGGAACAGGAAACTGTTAGGTCTTCCAGTTTGAAAGAGATGCAAAAATGAAACCTGTGATTCATTCTTGTTTACAAACTCCCAGCTAGTATACAATGACCTTAGTGATAAATTAACTGCAATTACACATTATATGTAGTGGGCTTTACAATAGCTGCAGACTTCGTAGTTATGAAAACCGTGACCTTTGACAGGGAGGTTAGAACATGAAGTTTTTCCAAACAGCGCCTAGATCTTCAAAAGTATTCACGTTTCCTTCCCCGTTTCATGTGAGTAGATTGACAAGATGTGTGGTGGGTGTTCTGTTTGCTCACCACAAGATTGTTGTCAGGCAGAAACCCCCCAAAACAAAAAAGCCCGCCCTTCGGGAACATTGATTTATCTGTTAACTGTGCCTGGCATGCTGCCTGTTGGCTTTGATTTCAGAGAGAAACATATTTGGTTACTTTAATAGGCAAAAGCACTGAACCTGACTTGTAGGGGAAAAAAATGTTTTCTTTCCCTTTTTCAGTTCTGTTTATTGTATCCTGACGTTCTGTATCATAATTGTGCAACAGTTCCAAGTTGGAGTAAAGAAAAGTAGAACTGGATCTCAGACTCCCATCAGCCTCATTATTCGAGAGCCAGCTTTTCTGGGTGACTCAGTGGGACTGAAAATGAATGTTTATGCCAGTTAATAGCCACCCTGTGACACCAACTCTGATGATATCAAATGCTTTTTTGTTCTCAAGAGTTGTTCACATCACCTATTTATATCTCCTCTTTTTATTTATGCTTGGTTTTATCTTTTAGCAATTTTTGCTGAGCTTGAGTTGACTTGCCTCTTCCACCCTAAACCTGTTTGTTCCCCCTTTTTTGCTTATTTAGATATATTGAGAGAGAAGGGGGTTTTCTTTCTCTTATTCTTTGACCAAAGAAATTCAAGTCTTACATATTTTCAGCTACTTCTCCAATATATGATGTCACGGTGTGCGAGATTAAAAGTTGTGAATTTGAGAAAGTAAGGGTTTTAATCGTGTTAGGGTAATTGTCTCCTTTATTGTGTTACGTATATATATATTTATTGGTGATGAAACTGCAAGTGTGTATATATATGTGTGTGCCATTGTGTTTATAGACAACTGTGTGTGTCACTGAGCTCTGATACCCATAAAGCACTTGGCCAAAAGAGTATCTTTATGAAAGACTTAACATTCTTCACATAAGTATCAGAGGTAATAAAATATTTTGTTTGAGACCTACGATGATCAAAAGAAAACGCAGAGAGAAAAAGAGATTTCTTAAAAAACTGTAATAGCAGCAAGACAAACAGAACAAGAAGGTTCTTAGAGATCTCTGTCCCTGTGAATGCAATGTGGGTTTTTTTGACTGAAGATGTAGGAGGAATCCATGTTTTAATATTAACTTCAGCCATGCTGTAGCCCGGTGCCTCCGGTGAGCATGAAGCTCTGCATGGCTGGAAGGTAGGTGGCGATGAGGTTTGGAGAGCTGTTGCGTAACCATAGGTGAGGGAAGAAACGCTTCAGCCTCCGTCAGTGCTTTTGCCTCTTACAGTAACATGAAACAGTCGTTACCAAAGCACTCTGTGGCGTTTTCATACGTTGGGGGGAGGCGCTGAAGGGCACGTGTGCTCACCTCTTCTCGGTCCTCTGTCTCAGCTGGGTGATGGTCTCCCGAGGGCCACCTCCCAATCCAAGTTGCTTAACAATAATTAAAAATAAACCAACAGGCAGCAAACTCTCCCCAGATCAAGGGGCTGTCCATCAAAGCAGCCCCCCAGCTCTCACTTATAGGTCCTGGCAAAGAGGAAGAAAGGGTCGGTTACTTTTGATCCTGACTGTGGTGAGGTAAGAAGTGCAGGGAGGTCAGGGAGGAGTTAGTAAATTATTTGGTGTGGATAAGTAGGAAAATATTTCACAAGCTGGGATAAAAAATGTTCAGCTGACTGCTTCCACAGCAAGGAGGGACTTCAGCTATCTCTCTCCAGGGCTTCCAGCACAACTGACTGCACCAGCAGCGATGGCCAATACTCAGCCCCAAACCCGTGGCCCACCCATGCGTTCAGCTGGCTGCAGGGGCTCAGGTCGCTTTGTCTCTTCCAGCCCCGGCTCCCCATTACCCTGGTCTCAGTGGCTGCAGTGCAGCTGCATCCGTCATACTACGGAGTAGCGGGATCCCTCTGTGCAGCTCTGCCAGTTGTGTTGGAAAGCTGTAAGGAAGCAAAATCTTTCTGGAGGAGGTGCCTTTCAAGGCAACCTAGAAAGGAGAAAGACTTTCCCAGTTGTAGTGGTGGTGAGACTCAAAAGCGGTAAAAACTTTCAGTCTCTAGAAAGTAAAATGAGATTCTTTACCAGCTAGTTTATTTTAATTTTTCTTTTCCTGTTCTGCTTCGTGACAGAACTTCAAATAAGTATGGTGATTTATGATTAAAGGTATTTTAAAGCTGTAGTGTGCTGTAACAAAGCAATGCCAGCTTATTGTTTCTGGCCCTATCCAATTATACAATTGGGTTTAGGCATGTAATAATGTTATAACAGAAATATCCATCATGATGGATTGAATTTCATGAAGTACGATGCAAGAATATAGCTCCATTCTTAAAGCCACTTTTAGGTCAGAACATGCCTCCTTGGTATGGCCTTTAAATACAGGAAAAAATCTGAAACTTTTCTCGGTCCAACCCCAAACCTTCCACAACCCAGTGCCTAAATGGGGATGGGGGGGATAGGTTGATGGTAAGCAGAATATGATAGAATAGAGTAATTATTTCCGGTAGAAAATGAGGATCTGGCATTATTTGTACAGTAACACAAAGTCATTATTTGGCTATGCCACTGTAATGAAACAGTAAAGATCATACTTAATTTAAGTATCATCTCCCAAGAGACTTCTTGCTCTCCTTCTACCATTTTGGCTATTAAAACAAATTCAAATTGCTGGTCTAGTTTCCCACTGCTTTTCAGAGAGCAGAGTGGGCAAAGCCTCCCCCTCCTCCCAGCTCTGTTTAAATGTAGACCTTTGGCATTCCAGAAATCTGACCTTGTTTGTAGGGAATGGCTCATTTTTCTATAATGTAATATGAAGCACTCTTGTGTTTTGATTCCATGAACTAGAGAGTTTAATGTTCCAGCTTGCCATGATAAGGATAAGATCTGGTTGAGATAGAAACACTAAAGGAAATTAGCTATTGTACTATTCTTTAACATATTGTTTGCCTAGCGGTTTCATTTAGAATCATTTGGAATAATCTTGGAGTACCTTTTAAAAAGGATTATTTTTTTTTAATATTTTTTTTGTTGTTGTTGGCCTGGATAAAAAGTGGAGCTTTAAGATATTTCTCCTAAAATAAATGTGAGGCCGCCTCATTTATAGTCAGCATGCCTTGATTACTTGCAGACATGCTGGAAATTTACATGCGCTTTTCTCCATTATAAAACACTGATCTGTTCAGATCATTAGCTCCCTCATGACTAGAGTTTGGCAGCAAGCCAAGGCAGGCTAAATCTGTAGCTGTAAATCGTGAGTTGAAATAGCAGAAAGTGGATTTGTAACTTAAAAAGTGTAAACAGTTTGGAAAATGAAGTAATTTTAGAGTATGATTGATTGCCTTAAGATTGCACTTTAAATTAGCCTAGGGTCTCCGATGCAGATCTAGGCACTAACTGCTCATTACATATTTTCACTTTTCTTTGGAACAATAGCATTGTTGGTAGGCTTCTAAACAATGTATGCTTCTCCTAGAGTGACCTTTGAGGAAATGAATAGTTTTATTGTGTGTCCATTACTTTGCCTGAAACAACATTTTTGAGTTATTAATTTGCTGTGGTCTATAAATAAAGGAATCAAAATGCAAAGCAGCTGCATTATGCTGCATATAGTTCATCAAACTTGTGCTTAAACATCACCATTTGAGACTGATAATGCACTGCATAAATAATTTTTGCCCTGTGAAAAATAAGTAATGTTTTGCATAGCCTATAATTGCTGGAGATTGGTCCTTGAATTCCATAGAAGCAAAAATTAGGATTATTTTTAGGACAAACAACTAGAGAACCTTCTGGGGGATTGGCACAGTGTGTTCACTTTTTCAAGGACCCAGGTTCACTGAATTGTATAGTTGAGGGTCAGAAATGCACTGACAAGGGTGTCTGGAGTAAGAAATGCGGGACTTGTATGGTCAGTACAGTTATTCACTTGTCTCCACATGGATCCTGTGTGTGTTGGTGCTCTCAGCACCTCTCTGGAAGAGAAGCGATCCATGCAGTAGGTCCTCTGTCCTGGCCAATGCTGGGCTGTTAGCGTAGAGGTAATGTCACTGGCCTGACCATAGGAACAGTGGGCACATGCCGGTGTAGCCATTCCCCTGGCAGAAAGGAGAGAAAGGTAGTCCTTCTCCCTTGCACAGGTGAGATTAGGCTCTGGAGCCTGTGAGCGGCGGTAGTCAATCCAGGTTTCTGAGGGGCAGGCATTGCCGAGGAGCGAGCACCAAGCTGCAGCCACCTGGTGCTGGTGGTCCCCGGCAGCCATGGCCCGAGAGGAGGAGCGGGGAGGCACTGGGACGTGATGTGGTCACAGGGAGTCTATTCTATGCAGGCTGAAAGGGAAGGTGTCACCAGGAGGCATGGTCAGGAATGTGGAAAACATGTATTAGATTTGGAGTCTTAAAAGTTCAGGGCATAATTTCCCCAGGTTGCTCTGTGCTGGTCGAGAGGAGTAGCAGTGGGAGATACAGCACGCTGTTGGTGCGAGGAAGCATTTAATATCCAGTGTCTTGCAAGTTCTGGCTGTTCGTGAACAGTGACTGAAACCACTTGCTGCTCTTGCCCAAAGAGAGATTAAATCCATTGTTTACGTGTTCCTGCCTCCCAGGGCAGCATGGTAACTAAAGTCCCAAAGGTCTCTGGCATGGATCAACACCTCAGTGTAACTTCATGGGTGTGAGCACGTAACTTACCTGTATGTACTAAGCGTATGTATTCTGTGTGTCCAGGACTGCTGCCTGCTGCCCTCACACGTTTTTAACACTCGTGGCCATGCTAGAAATTAGGAGTCTAAAATTATTTAACTGACAGTAGCAGTGGTTACAAATCACAATAAATAGCTGTGAATGCATGAAGAGAATATATAACAAAAACTCTTGCAGTGTTTTTCATCCCTCTCCTTGTCCTAGATTTGGTATCTAGCATTCAGTAGATACAAGGCTCTGTTTTGTCATTCTTCTGGAAGCTCTTTTCCCAGAGAGTATTTTTTCCCAGTGTTATCACCCTGCCTTGATGATCTTTCTGCTCTCCCTCCACATTTGAAATGAAGATTTTGCACTTGTGAAAGAGGTATGGCTGAGAGGTCTGAACACAGGTCTGGGAGCCAGGACCTGCTGCAAGCTGAGCTCAGTGACTCATTCGGTGGCCTTAAGCAAGTCAGAACATCTCCAACGAGGTTATTTCATATGTAAAACAGGAGAAATAATACGTATCTATCTACCTGCCTCATAGGAATGCCCTAAGGACTAATTAGCGTCCATTAAGTACTTTGAAATAGACAGTGCTATCAATTATTAGAGCACTCTCCAAACTAGTAGATAGTAGGTTAGGAATGTTTTCTGCTTGGGAGCCTTCCTCTCTGCTGAGTGCCGGACTGAAGCCCATCGGGAGGGGAGCACAAGCCGCCTGGTGTTTTCTGGAAGATTGGCAGCACTTTGCCAGGCCCTTCCTGGGCAGATTCACTGGGGACTGACGCTCTCGCTTAAAACTTGGAAAGAGAGTCTGCCTAGAGAAAAGAGTGGGAGGATACTTGCTTGTTCTCAGCTCGTAGGTATAACTTGTCCTGAAATCCTTTCTCACCCTGCCTCCACCTGAGGCCTTTTCAGATAATTCAGGTAGCACGGCTTCTTCTCTTCTCCAGGAATTGTTTCCTGGTCCTACAGAAGAGGAAGAGAAATACTGTATTTGTTCTCAGGAGCGTGGGGCTGGGCCGGTAGGTTCCCACCAAAGGGAGCCCTTTCTTATTCAAAGGCCATTCCTCTTTCTTGAAGAGCAAATGCTTATATTCTTTCCCCTTCATCGGGTAACAGGCTCCTCTGCAAAGTCCTTAGAAGGCAAAATCTAATTTTGGGAATAGGATAGTAAACTCTGCAGGTGTGTGTCTGCTGAAGTCTGGGAGTCTTCTCATCATTGTAACGAGGAGGGTTGTCATCTGACTGGCAGCTCCTTTTATTCTCCGGTGCATCTTCTCTCACCATATACTTTTGTACCTCTCTTACAGATGCCTTAATAATGTAGTTCAAAGGACCCAGCCCTGTTCTCACTGAAGCCCACAAGCCTGGTCTTTCTACCAGTGAGTCTAGGACTCAGTCCAAATTGACTGGAGAGAAGCTTTATTTCTCTCCATTTGCTCCTCACACGTCTCTCAGGCCATGAGTAATGTGCAACAAGACGGGAAAGCCTGTGTGAAATTTTCCAAGGGAATTTTCTACGTTTTAATAACATTAATGAAATTGCTTAACACTTAATCAGATTTTTCAGCGTATGTTGCTGGGATTTTGATGCCCTGCCCAAACAGGGCACTCTGACTTCTTTTCAGTACCAGAAGATGCTTCCTTTAGAAATGGATCTGAGGGCTTGTATGAGAATTTGGTCCAACAATTGAACCTTAGCGATGTAGAAACCTTTTTGGCACACGTATTGGTAGATACCATGTTGAGGAGGCTCTCTGCGCCTCCTGTTGTGCCTGCAGGAGGGGGAAGAGATCAGGAGCAACTGGCCCACAAGCTCTCACATGCCTGCAGCTAATTCTCTTTCCACAGAACTGAGGCTCTGCCACAGAAAGACTTAATGATATGACTTTGATCAGGCAGGGAGGCTCTGGCATTGCTGAACTTCAGCATAGTCGGTTTGTTCATCTTGTCCTGCATATCACAGGGTTTTGGTCCTCATATCCTAGATGGGGAAGTACGTTAGCTCTGTTTTCCTTTACACCTTCTTCCTAATACTGTTCAGCTTGGGTCTGCTTCGTTGTGATGCAGAATTGGATTAAATGAGTAATCACAGATTTACACATATACCTGTAACAGCTATTGAAGCGACATTTGGTTTGGTTTTCAGACCAACAATTTGGGAGTTATTTGGTGCAACGTGAGAAGTTCAGTTAGGAGGTGAGACTCCCCGAGTAGCTGGAGGAGCGTGGTGCAGGGGAATTGGGTCGGTGGCCTGGAGTTTGGCAACTCCCAACTGGCCTTGCATGATAATCCTCATGTTGAGTTTCACCTTGTCACTGGGAAGGAGCGGAACCAGAGTAAAGGCGTATTGGGGAACAGGTATGTACTACACTGGGATGAGATAAAGGACAGTAAATTCTTGGGAAAAAATATATGGCGCTAGCATTTTTGTAATTGCAATGTATTTTTTTAAAGAAATGGCTTCATGCTAATGTTAATTCTCTGCCACTCCTGGATTTAAGCGTTATTACACTGAAGATGGTAACACAAGTTTATCTGTAAAATTCTTTAACTGTGGTTTTTGTTTCCCAGCTTGACTTCTTTTTCTCTTCTTGTCTTTGATTGGCTTCCAAAAAAGTTATTAACATGTTGCAAAACAAATACAAGGGGCTCCTGAAGCTTATTAAAAATGGTTTCTTTTGTTCATATCTGGCAGTTGACAAATTGTCTTGTGCTCTATCTTACCTGCTCCCATGTGAAAGGTTACATGAGAAAATGGCTGCAAATAAATTGCCATTGAATGTTGTTGAAGACTAAGCATACAGCTTCTCTATTAAGGACTTTTTTTTAAAGCTCTCTATTCAGGCTCCCCCCTGCATGTCTCTCTAACACTTGTCTGTTATATTATGTTTGGCACAGAAGGAAACATTAAATAGAAAAGAAACGTCTGACTGTGGTGTTTCTAGACCCTATTATCCCTCTGTCAAATGTCCACATGAGAAGGGTACAATTTTTATCCATATTGGTGATGATTCCTGAAGGTTTTACTAACCATCTTTGGAGTGAATTGCTAGAAACAAATGAAATCGAAAAGCATATTTTTGCGGCTTTGGAAATCTTACTTAAATCAGTGTAATGAGACGCACTCAGTAAAATGTAATTATTCTCACTTCTCCATGTGTCAAAGAAATCAGCAGTATGGTTAGGGAGCGGAGGGTTACAGTGAGCTTGTTATTTTTATACGGAGCCAGATACTGCTTGTGTGTAGTAAACTGTAAATAGTAGATAATGCAGTTTTTATGTGTACTAAATACCCTGCAAGAATTAATGGGGTTGTTACTTCATTAAGGGTTTCAAAGAGGGCATAAATGTCAAAAGCAGAGCCCAACTGTTTAAATCACTGGACCATTTCCACCCTCCACCCCTTGTGTCACAGCTCTGAGACCGGCAGCCTTTGCCGTTGCTATTTTGAGGAGGGCGCAGTTCCTCCGAATTTTCAGAATGATAGTGAAAGGGCCCCGTGTGAAACACCGAGATAAGGCTTTTGACTCATACTTTTGGGGGCAATGGAAAATGAAGACGGTTGATTCTGCTGTGTGGAAGAGGTGGTGTAACAGTTCCTTATAAGCAGGTCTACATATGCTTCTCTCGTTTGTGTTTGAATGCTGTGCGGAGGTGAAAGAGAGAGGAGACGACAGGAGACCTGGTTACTCTGTTATTAAGCCCAGTAACTCAGTTTAACTCTCATGGGCTTTCCTTTTTTTTTTCATTTTTTCATGCCTTAAAATTTTCCCAAGCCAAGTATGGATTTGTCGTGGACCTCTTCAGCACAGAGGGCAAATAACAGACCACAAGTTTAAAACTCATTGGATCAGAGAATATCTTCAGGAAAAAATACTTAGCCTTGAGCACTGGACTGGGGAACCTGTTGCGTCTTTGAGCTTGTTGTTCCAGCGGTTAATTGTCATGGCTGTAAAAATGTGTGCCCTTCTCTTGCCAGTGGCTCTAGTTGCATGTTTCTCTGTGGGAGCAGAGATTTTCATTCTCCGGTGTTTTCTCTGTGCAGTGCTACATTTCAGAAGAAAGGGAGACCAAGACACATAGTCATAGCAATAGTAATAATAATAAAGATGATGGGAAGGTGTTGTAGGAAAAGTTACTGGATGTGATGCCCCTCACGAAGGTGCTTTAGGGAATATGTAACTTCAGCCACAGCAGCAGTGGAAGTACTTGTGTTTGTAGTTCAAGTATTTGCAGGATCGGGCTTTATGTGTAAGTACTGAAGCGTAGTTCAGTGGTATGTTGGATGGTGTTCAGAGATTGCTGAAAATGGTGCATTAAATAGCACTTTGAATTGCAAAGTGCTGGTTCAGTTTTGTCTATGAGAATGATAACACTTATTATCTGATTGTTCCCTGTGCAAATCTCACCTCAGGAAAAATTAAATTATGTTTGAATTCAGCTAAAGCAAAGTATATCATTATTTCCTTTCGTTATTAAAAGGGATTTTTAGTGTTTGTTTGTTAAAACTGAAGCAGCTGCCATGTTAGAGCCTTAGATGATTTAAAAGCAAATACAGAGGCAGAGCCATTTACAGTACAATTGGCTTGTTTAATGTGATTTAATTCCTCTTCTTGGCTTCGTCATATTACCAAATTACGTTTTCAACCCCCTCCCCTTTTTAATTCTTTCTTCTTTTTGTTATCAGCAGAATTGAAGCTGCTTATCAGTAACCACGACAACCAGGATAAATACTTGTTTTAAAGCTGATGCACATTCAACCTGAATGGTCCACATGACCCAGAACATTCAAGAGGACAGGCAGCATGTGCTCCCTTCTACAATCAATCTCCCCCTTCCCCCCATCTCCATCTGCTTTAGAAAGCTAATAGGGCAGTTTAAAAACCTTTTATATCAGAGTGGTTTTCTGTAGCCATCCATGGCTGTTTGGACATGGGCTGGCCCGCACCTGTGACCACAGGAATAAGGGGAGAAGGAAATTTTGGGAGGCAAGGAGACAATTTCACAGCCCAGCTCTGAGCTTGGCCACATCCCCAGCATCAGCTTGCTTTTGTCATGTTCCTCCAGCAATCGTTGTGACAGTAACCTGCAGTTCAGTGGGAGAGTGAACCACTGCTTTTGCTCCACGGAGGGGGAAGATAATCCCAGCCGTGCAGCAGCTACACAAAGTGAAGGGAATGGCTGGGATTGTGTGCAACAGGGAAAATGGTTGTGGTAGGAGAGAAGCCTCAACACAGAGCCCCCAGCTGGTCCGTCCCCTGTCTCTGGTGGAGTAAGGCGGACTGGCTGCGGTGGCCAGAGACGGCCACTTCCCTTTCGAGGAAACTTAGGGAACTCTGACTTACCCAGAAATCCCCTGGACAAGGATTTCTGCCTGGCCTGTTTGCTCTCTCCCTTGCTCTCTGAGTTGCTTGATGCTGTAGAATAAATCCTTTAAGCTCTCTCTGTCTCAGTTTCTCTCTCTGTGTAATGGGGATAATAATTTTTACTCATCTCCATAAAGCAGTTTGAGGCCTGTGGATGGAAGGGTTATATAAAAGCTGGAAATGACGATTGTCAGTCAGTCTTCTTTCGAGTCTAGAAACACCTCATAAACCTGCTTCCTAAGGTGCAGGAGGATCTTGGGAGCGCAGGGTAGGAGCTGCAGTTATGAGGAGCTGAATATTGGATTAAGGTCTGAAAAAGGATGTTGAATGCCTGGTTGGAAACTTTTTCAGTATTAAATTCCTTTCGTCTTCTTCAAAAATTGGATTTATGATTCAAATTCAAAGTGATTTAATGAGATAAATATTATGGAAGATTTGATTATATGGACATACTGTCAGTCAGCGTTCAATATACTCTGTTTCGTCCCCGTTAAGTAGGACTAGAACAACTCAGATCCAAATCACCAACTGTAAAATGTTCTTCAACCGTGTGCTTTAAGTACGCATTAGATGGTGCTTTTTTTCTTTTTTTTTAAATGACTGTATTGCTGTTGGGTTGAACAGTAGTTTCAATCTCCAGTAGATTTGTAAGTACTCTCATTCTTTCAAATGTTAAACTGATCTTAGGAATTCTCTGAATGGCTGATGCTCCGCTGGTGCTCTGACAGAAAACGGAGGGCTGGGGAAGTGGCACGAATTTCTGAGAATTAGCTCTGCCTCCTCCTTGCAAGGGAAGAAATATCTGATATATGCAGAAGGGCTGGGTATTTTATTCTGTATGTTGGCAGAAATGGCTTTTGCCTTTTGATCAGTTTAAAAGCAATATCAGGCAGGCAAGCGTCCATGTAAGAATTACAGGCAACTTGTTAACATCATCATTATCTGGTAAACATAAATGTAATCACAGTGTTCCGTATCCTGCAACACGTTGCCTTTGTTCTTGATTGCATTAGCATTCAAATAGAGGGGGGTTCTCAAAGCAAGGATGAGTAGCATGGGTCCTGCCAGCAAAACAGTATCCCTGTTGTGTCAATAATTTACCCAAATTTATTTAAACCCAAACCCACAGATTTCCTGTCCCATCTCATGGAGTTAAATCATTACTGTATTTACATTTATCTGTGAGAGAAATCTGATTCTTAGATTAATATTTTTAGGTCTTGTGATTAATTAGCCAGCCAAGGCACACCAACAGCGTTACTAGAGTGAACAAAGACCGTGGGAATGAAAAAGCAAGGTGGACTGGAAGAGCTGTGTTTGCTAAATCTTCCCTAATCTCCAGAGAGAGGGTGGATTGGTGTTCTAGAGCATGCAGAAGTAGTTTTGTGACAATGATGCAGCTACCTGAACTCCTCAGCTGTTGCTCCTAGCTCACAGCAGCCTAGTGCAAGGGGACATGGGTTCCTACTGGGGCTCTTAGCCTTGTGTCTGTGCAGGGTATTTGATGTGTGAAGTGGTCAAGCGAGGAGCCAGCCATAATTTTCCCATTAAGGTTACTTCATTGGGAGAGCCATCGTTTCTCTCATAAGAGTACCCAGAGATGAAAGTGATGACTGGCATTGGTTCTTGGCCAGCTGCAATTATCTGGACGATGATTTTGGGGTATTTGGCAGGTTATGACTGTGAAGGTGATGGGAAGGTGTTTTTATTGCAAGATTCCTCTTAAAGGTTTTTAGGCCATAAAGACCAAGTTTCTTCTTCCTCCTTTTGGTTACTCTTTCTTTGTTCTGCTGTTTCTGTTGCTCTTTGACTTTTTGAGGGATTCATTTTTTTTTACATAATTGTGTAGTAAGTTCATTTCTGTCTGCTGGAAAGCTGTGGTATCTCCCTTTTGGATGTTTTTAGCACAGGCAGCTTTGAGATGTGCAAAGCCCGTCTGACCTGCAGTCATTGGTTTTGAAGGATCAGCTACGCATATCTTCGTCTTGTCTACACCTGTGTTCTCATGCCCATACTGCAGAAGGTCCTTGCCAAAGGAGTAGAACAGGGAAAGGAAAACTGGATCCTACCTTAAGAGCTGAAAGAGCCAAAGTTCATCGTCACAGATGAGATCAACCTCTTTTATCTTGATGGCAAGTGTGTCTGTTGGGAGGGGATTTTTTTAGCATGCATTTGGAGCATCGCTTTGGCATAGGGCAGACTGCATTGTCACTTAGGTGGAATTTGTTTCGCTCACTCAATTTGCTCTGCAAGTTAAGCCTCTAGACTGTGCTAGTTGTCATTGATGAGGGAGTAGTAAGAGAGTGATTTGATCCATGTCTTACAGAACAGCAGGTTGGAAGATCCCTCTGCCTACAGAGGGATCGGCACAACTGTCATAGACTAAAATGGCGTTATTAGATGAAATGAGTCCCATCAGGTGTGCTCTGGTCGGTTGCTGAGGACCAGTCTTGGGAGGGCAGTGACACCCGAATGCTGCTCTGCAGTAGTCAAGAGACATCCCATCTTGGGAATCACAGCTGTGTTCGTTCAGCACAGCTAACCCTTGCCGTTCCCAGTCCCTCCGGACATTCAGATGCATCCTCCCATTACCTCTGTGTCTGCTACATATTGACGATATGGCCAAAGCCATGCATGCCAGCAATGATAAACTAATTATGATATGTGCATCCTCTGGGAGGCCCCCTTAGTAACCGAGAGTAATGAAAGAAGGCAGAGTAGCGATGGCACTGTGTGGGAGAGGAGCCTGACGGACAGAGCCCTGCAACTTCCTTCATTTTCACTCTGTCTTCCAAATAACTCCCTTGCTCAATTTGCTACCCACACACCAAAGCATTGTCCCATTTTATCTGGTTCCCCTGATACTTCCATTGCTTATCTTATGAAGATCTGTGTTAACATTTATCAAAACAAATGGCAAGCCTGGGACCTTTTAAGTAGTTTTTTTAGTTAATAAAACCAATCTTCTACTTCTGTTATGTTAAAAGTACATTATCTTTTTATTACAAACTCTCTACAGCTCTGTCTGTTTTCCTTCTTGGCAATTTCATGACTGCTCCACTTGATTGCTGTATGGAGAATTACAAAATCATTAAGGGTGGGGCTTTACCAGCTGACTTACAGTACAAGCAGTTTCTCAAAATAACCACAACAGTGCAATACTGATGTGTAATTTACGTCACAGTATGTTTTTATGAAATAGTTTGTGGCTTATTCATTTAGATTTAGAACCGAATATCTCTTCTCTCGCTTTTTAATCAAGCTTTCCTCTCTCTCTCTCTTTTTTTTTTTTTTTTTTTTTTTTTTTACTTTTTAATATTTTCCACTCCTGGGCTTGGCTTGCCTCCAATTTACCAGCTACAGTGAGGAGGAAAAAAATGATTCTTCTTTTTTCTTTTTTTTTTCTTTTGCCTGCAGTTTAACTGCAAGTATGTTTTCCTCTTTGATGTGTACATTTTTGTTAACTGCTTCGGAAGAGATGGTGGATTTGTGGTGGAATATATCACACAAAGGTAGAGCAG
This sequence comes from Ibidorhyncha struthersii, assembly GCA_013398815.1. NCBI lineage: Eukaryota > Metazoa > Chordata > Aves > Charadriiformes > Charadriidae > Ibidorhyncha > Ibidorhyncha struthersii. Next base: position 313,929 of record VZSZ01005026.1, on the reverse strand, counting down.
AGAACTGATAAAAGAGATGCAAAAGTTTGGAATTTCAAACCATAGCAAGCGAGTGACGCTATTTAGCCTCCTGGTCTAGTACATTTCCTTTTTAAAAACGACTTTCTGTATAATGTCTTGTAATTAGAACAGGAAATCATTGAGTAACTATAAGAAGAATAAGAGCACTTAAACTGAAAAGAAAATTACCTTCTGAGAAATTATATTCACAATTTTTTTTTTTCCTTTACATTTTTTTTTCTTCCCTTCACATTACTGTGTTGGTAATGATAGTAACAGATGTACGTACTCTTATCTGTATCATTGTTCTGCTTATATTTTCAGGGAGGGGAAATTGTTTTCAGTAAGACAAAAAATGAATGGACAGAAAATGGGAAATGCCTAATTACAAAAAATATTCTGTGTCACAACAGAGTAGCAATTAAATTGAAACTTCAATATAATTATCAATAACAGTCGAGCCTGGAAGGGTGCCAGGCGCGTAAAGTTGGTGCTCAGCCTTTATGTGGTTGCTAGGAGCACAGCGAAAAGTATAAAGCTTAGAGAAAGGAATGTCTAATGTAATAAAGTAACAGAAGGTAGCATAAATCATTGTGAGAGCAGTTCATATTGACATTATTTTACTTAAATTGGGTCAAAACTAGACATTTAGTCTTACAAGAGGCACAAATTCATATTTCTTCTGCAGAAATAACTCCGTGCTTTCTGGGAAGAAGTGGAGTGTGCTTTCCTAGCACCAGCCTCGTACATATTTGGAATCTTTTAAGCAAAAATCTTTAAATGTTTGTTTCTGTTGGCATCCAAATGCATTTGCACTAATACGATTAAAAGAACTAAAGGGCAAAATACTTGGCAGCTTTTGCAGTTGAGGTAATTAGGTACAGGAAGGAACATGCATAGTTTTTCCATCAAGCTCTATAAAATCCTGGTGTGAAGGTCTTTTTAAAGAAAAAAATGCTTACTGATGTTGAGAGTAGATTATGGCGGTTAGCAATAACATTATAGGCTGATGTTTCCGAAACAAGCAAACAAAAAGGGAGTTACAGTTTTGTATTTCTCTGCTCTCTCTGTAAATAGTTCTGGCTCTAGACGGATTTGTTAGGAATTCGTGCTTTTAGCAGGCTTTATTTTTTTTTTCTTTGGGGGCTTTTAATTGTCTTGCGTTACATATTAAAAATGGTTGTGCTGATTTGAAAAGTCAGTTCTTGCATAGATTCATTGTGTTTGGCATTTCATGCATCTCTTACTTACAAAGACAACTTGAAGAACATGTAATCCAACATAAATGCCAGGCTGTGCCAAATCCCAGCTCTCTTTACCCCTCACAAAGGGAACTGTTGGATTACATCTATGCATATATAGGCAGCGCTCAGAAGGCAGGGGTGGAACCTTGCCTCCTAATTACGGTTTCTCTGTTTTCAGCCCTGAAATATATAAGTAAATGAAAAATTGACATTGGAGGGGGTTATTAAAACACACAATTACAATATAAGCATGGGATTAGAGTAATTTCAGTTGAGCCTTACAAACAGCGTACTGCAGGTATTATCTTTTACCATGTTTTTTCTGGTGAAAGTAAAATGAAATTCAGAAATACAACATTTCGGTTTTCTAAGATCTCAGTTAAATGTTTTTAGAAATCACATTGTTTTTCTTGATTTTTAATGGAATGCAATCCATGTTTTGATCTCTCCTCCTCCTCAGAGTGAACTCTTTCTAATCATATTTATCAAAAATATTCAGCAGTACACACTAAGCCCACCATTAAATGGCACGTGTTAGATTTTGCTAGAAGAAAAATACTTCTTCTTTGGGCTTGAATTTTATTAGGGGTTGGTCTACTTTGATTTCTCTTTTCTCATGTGGGCGTGGTTGAGAAAAAAAGTCTTTGTTCCAGGAACACTCTGTTTGTCTTTCACTAAACAAATCTTCAGTTTATTCAGCCTTTGTTCATTCTTACATTTATCTATTGAACCTGGAGTGAATAAAGAAAGGAAACAAATGCATCATAGAGTACTCATTGGAGTTGCACAAGCATGTATAAAAGTGATTCTGTAAAAAATGACTTGATTTTAATTTATGCCAGGGGTTTGAGTTAAGTCGTCAGTTTTCAGGGGTAGAAAGTTTGTGTAATTCTGCACGGGGACTTACAGCACATTTGTCTAGAAACTAATGGTTTACTACAAAGGCACATGGGACATACATTTATATACACCCTGTTTAAAAAGCTGACCACATCCTGGCGTAAGAAAAGTGCTGTCAGATCAACAGATTCAGCTCACCACTATCTACACAAAGGTATAGAGTAGTAATAACTGTCAGGCATGCATATATGAAACTCTCGAAGGAGCTAAAGGATGGATCATGTGCTTGTTAATTCCTAGAACAGTTTTCCCGATCTGATTTTTAGAGTTCCCTAATAAAGAAGAGAGAGCCTTATTCCCAGGAGCAATTGGTTCAATCATGCTGTTGTGTCGGCTTATGGGATACTTGTTGAAAACAAAGAAAAGCACAACCACATCCTGATTGACCAAAAGAGGTTTTAGGACCATAAATTTTATTTTCTTAGAAAAGTAACGTCAGTGCTGTTTACCAAAATGTATTACTCTTACTTTTTTACACAAATTGTTTGATCTCCCCACTTACATCAGGGTACTGGGGAAAGTTCTGAGTTTTTAAAAGTAATGGCTTTCAGGAGCTCTGCTTGTAAAAACAGTACTTCCCAAGTCCATCTGCCGTGTTGACTTTTTTTGCAGCATTGCATTCATCTGCAGTGATGACATTCTAGGTGATATATCTGCTTCCAGAGACTTCTTAAAATTTAGCCTTTTATGTGTCAACATTTCCATTGCCTCACGTAAATGAGGATGAGTTGTGCCATTGTATTTAGTTGGGGAGAACTGATCTGACATTTCTTTCAATATCTGAAGTGATTTTTACTTTAAGGGTAAGAAAGATGATTTCAGTGTTGATAATGAGATTAAATAGTAGACCTTTTGTCTCTGACAAAAGAAATAGCTGAGTTATTCAGTAATCAGAGTACAGCAGAAAACGTAAACTGCATGCTCTTGCTTTGTCTTCATTGGCATGCATGGAAAGCCATGTTCAGTTACCCCACCAGAGGAGATAAATGAGCATAAAAAGAAGTGCTGTTAAGTTCTGGCTGCATACCTGCAAATGAATAATTTTTCATGTTTGCATCTCTGCTTGGGCTTTTGCTGTTAGGTTTCCTGCTGGTTATCATATGATGCAACGTGATTGTGATATTTCAAAATCTGCCTCCTTTATAATTTTATAATATCATCTAAAATCTGGGGGAATGGAAGGGTCTGAGCTCTAGATTGCTTTGTACTTTGAGCCCAGATTTTGACAGTATGAGCTGTTTGGAAATTCATTTGCTCATTGTGCTCTGTAGGTGCTTTATTGAGTCCTGCTGCATTTGCAGTTAATGTGAGGAAAGTTATTTCCACCTGTTGGGGTAGCTTAGCATCAGTGACCAGGTCAGATCAGCCCACCTCCCTGGCCCTGGGACCCTTTGGTGATTGCCAGTATCAGGTATTTCAAAGGAGAATTAATAGCTATATGCTCTGAGGCTTGTATATTATTATTTTTAAAAGACGTTAGCTGGTGGGTAGACACTGGTACAGTAAGGCTGTATAGGGGGCTGAGTAAAAATGACAGATAATATTTCTATCGAAGCAGCCAAGTTGGCAAAGTACGGAGAGCACTTTGATTCAGGCCGTTGGCCAACTTCTACAAAGCATCCAGGTAGAGTTCTTGTGGGCAAGCATGGGAGAACTGAACAGAAAGCCAGAAAAGAAGCTGTTTCAGTAAACTTTTTTAAAATTTCTATTTTTAGCCTTTCTTTCAAACACTGCTGTGCTATAAAAGATAGGTTTTGAGAAAAGACTGAACCAGTGGGCCATGGGTTTTCTGAGATGCTTGAGTTACAGCCCTTGTTTTGTATTTTTCTGCATACCAAGAGTATTTTTTTTCTTTTTTTCTTCCAGGTGAGGATGATGAAGATTCAAACCTGCTAATTCTCAGCTACCCACAGTACTGTCGATATCGTTCCATGTTAAAACGCATTCAGGACAAGCCTTCTTCAATATTAACAGACCAGTTTGTTTTAGCCCTGGGAGGCATTGCAGTAACAAGCAAGAACCCCCAAATCTTCTACTGTCGGGATACATTTGATCATCCTACTCTAATAGAAAATGAAAGTATATGTGATGAGTTTGGTAAGTCCCGTTACACCTATTTTCTTTTTCTCACAAGTAAAGGCATTTTTCTTCTTTTTAAGTGTCCACTGATTTCCAAGGGGAAGATGTGATTCCTTTGAAGTGAACCAATACTGTTTATGTTTGAAATGTTAAGTACCAAAGGCGCTCTTTCCTGTATGAGACTGAGGGCTTCTTGCCACTGGTCATCTCGGTATTGCAGCTTGAGTTTATCACCATCAATAACGTTACACGGGTAGAGTGTGTAGCACAGTTACTTGGTATGAGTCAAAGGATCCATTGTCTGGATTTGAAGTTTATCTGTCTTAACCATTTGCCTATAGCCTATGTCCTTCCAGAGGCTTTGCAAAGCATGTTGGTTTTTTTTTAAAGTCATTGTTGGTGCAGTATGCTAACACATGCAGAATAGGAGAGACTCCTTGCCTATCCCATTGCTGTTGCAGAGCACATATCAACCACGTGTATCCTCCCAGGGCTCTGAACAAATGTCAGCTATAGCTGGTGTGTTTCTGGCCTTCCTGGAACATGGGCTTTTTCAGCAAGGGCTTTGCTGGCGCTAGGAGCTTGATTTTACAAGTGCTGAGGCACTTCTGGGAGGTGACCTCTTAATTCCAAGGGTGTAGAGAATACTCTGCAGCTCCAGAGAAGTATGCAGCCCCTTACAGCTGGGAGAGAGGGCTGCAGGATTCAACTCCTGATAGCTGCCAGGTGATTTCACACCTTTTTTTTTTTTTTTTTTTTTTTTTGGTGTCTGATCAACCCAAGGGGAGTGGATGTGCTGCTGAATGTGTGGCAGAATGCATGTTGTGTACACACCCAGGGTTAACTCCAGTAATGGGCACAGTGTAATTTCTTTAGCGGTGCACCTATGCTGTGAGAATTAAGTTATATTACCCATATCACCAGGTGGATGAGCACTGCGGCTAATGCTGGCAAAGTCTGCTTGCATAGTGGTGGGCACACCTTTGCTGTGTGAAAATCCCTGTATCTCTGCAAGGAAGCTCTTGTGGTCTCTTAGAGAATTTCTGATTATGCATTTAACATATAGTAATGGGAGTGAGAGGGAAGGGTTCAATGATGCTTGTGATGGGAGAATCATCTCCCCCCTTTTTCCTAACTGTAGCATGCTGGCTTTGAGCTTGGCACCTAGTCCAGGCCGTGTTGTGTGAGAGATCCTTCTTGCACGCTGTCGTCACTGGAGCACATTACTGCTGTGAAAAGTTTTAATTTTGTAATGTCAAGCTTTTGCAGGATCAGGCCCAAACTGTCAAGTCCACTCACACTCACATAAAACATTACAGGCTTTGAGTGAACTATGAATAAAAGTGTTGGTCGCTCTTAGGGGGTGGGGGTGGTGAAAAAATGAATGAAATGCCCTGGGAGTTTTGTCCAATAACATAGTAGTATCATGTTGATTTTTATTTACTCTGAGCTTCAGCTCAGAATATAAAGTTCAGTTTTAATTGGCTATCCTTCTTATATGGGAAAGGTTATTTTAGGCTTGAAGGCGTTTGATGAGCATACCATCTGCTTTCTGTGAAGTATTTTGTTCAGGGTCATTCCTTGATTACAGGTTTGTTGAAATAGTTGGATCCATAATGTAAGTGTATCATGGAATATTAGTAATAGATGAATCAGAAATGTGGAGTGATGCAGAAACTACGCTTAGTGAACCATACCAAGTGCTTTGTTCAGTCTCTGAAAGCTAACTGTGCCATTCTTTTGACCTTTGCGAGGCAATTATCTCATTATCAAACCAGAGCCACAGAAATTTTAGCCATAGAAATTAGTAATGTGTATTTAAAATTTAGTTTGGTGTAAGAAGCAAATTTTTTAAAATGCCTATAAAACAAAAAAAAATCCTACTCTTTAAAAGTATTTCTTATGAGAATAATGATGTGGTAAAATTTGCAAGCCCTGCTGTGTTAGAAGAAAAAACTGGACAATGTATGGTTCCGTTTCTGTATTGCAAAATGTATGGTGTCAATTATACTACCTTTGTTGAAGGCAACAGGCAAAGTGCTATTTTATCCTTTTCTTTGCTAGCAGGACAATAAAATGTACAACACTTCGTTATACAAACAGTTTACATTGATATCATGTAGATTGATGTCACATGTGGAAAGTGATGACTGCTAAAGCTAAACAGAGACAGGGTGGTACAGTAGATAAATGGATTACTCTAAGGCACTGGTATTTATCGGTCAAATCTGAGGGGAGACCAGATTACAGAAATGTGACTAAAATTCTTAAAAGGTGTCTATAAGGAGATCCAGACACACTTAATTAGAAGGGCTTGGCTGTTTTTTACCTTGCAAATGAAAGAAGTGTGCACAAGGAACAAGATAGGAACATATGTATTTCTCCCATCACCTGAAATTCTCCAAACTCTAAAGCGAGTACAAAATTTGGGAAATACGGTCTACTAATGTCTTTATGTGAGGAGTGCTGGCTTCTGATACGGATGCCAAGTCTTCTTCAGAAACATTCCTGTTGGGGAAGGTGTTACACGTTCTCTGAGCGTTGGAGTACTGCAACAGATAGAGCATGTCACAAGTGAGACATCAGAAACACCTTTACAAAGAGCCCCATTCACTGCAGCGTGCAAGCTGTTGTCCTTGTTAGGCAGTTTTAATACAGAAAAATGTTTTTTCCAGGAAGTATCCTCTCTACTTTTATTACACATTTTTAACAAAAAAGTTTTGTTCAGCTCTGAATCCTTCTCATCCTCTCCCTTTTCTTCCCCATTCTGTGGGGGTTAACAAAAACTAAATAAAGCAGGAGATCAGGAAGAGAAGTTGAGTTTTGTTGACAATAAATAATGGGTTTTTTTTGGTGTGGGATTTTTTTTCTTTTTTAAGTAGAAAAGGTATGTAAATGCTGTCTGTCAGCTCTTGCAGATGTGGCTGAAAGAGATGCTTAGATGCTTTGGGCAGTCCCACATGGATGGCCTCTGTATTTCCATGGAGCTCCTGTAAGGGTTAGGCTGTGGTAAGCTTCCCCTCCAGCTTCAGTGTGGGCTACCACAGCCAGGACCAGCTGCCGACACTGTGGCTACCTGTGTCTGCCTCTGCTGCTTGGCATGTGCCCGAGTGGTTTGGGCAGGAATATTCAGGACTGATTTTCTTGCAGAGTCCTTTTCTGATTCTCCTCGAACTTGATTCGGTGTGCCCCAATGTCCTGTCAAGGAGGCCGCTAGAGAAGCAGGCTGCTGAGGAATCGGCTCGGCAGCTGGAAGGTTCGAACGTTTGCATCTATTTCTTTGCAGCCTGCCAGGGAAGGACTTGCTGTCCGTTTACAGAAAGAAGACTGCTGTGAGTGGGAAGCCTCCTGCTCCCGTTCTTGTTGGTATAACTACTGATTAGTTAATCTATCTGCCTTGGAGGGTTTCCCTCCAGAATGCAAATAGGCTCAAAAGCTTGCTTCTGTTCAGAAAGCAGAAGACAAGCTGTGCTTGGATGTCTTGATAGCCAAAGTTCATGGATATGACCACAGTCAGACTGTGTACCTGTTCCCCTCCCAAAGCAATTAGAGGTCCTCACCAGCACAGAACAGTCTGGGTGGATAATGAAATGCTGGTGTTGCTGGTCAGGAACAAGCCATCTGGGATTTTGAACGTGTGGAGGCGGCTGGAGTAGAGTTGTCCCTGGTCGAACTGAAGCAAAAAGGCTTGAGCCCTGCCTGGCAGTGCCACCAGCCCGTGCAGGCTTGCAGGTGGCACTGTATGAGGGCCACAGGGAGACCTTGGGCTGGACCCCGGCAGCAGAGTCCCTGCCATAGCCCCGCAGGCTGTGTCTGCCTGCCAGAGGGAGGGACAGGTTGGACGCAGCAGGGTGAGCAAACGGGATCAGTTCCTTCATGGCCTCGTTTTATTTCTCTGTCCAGACTAGAGTTCACCTACGCATTCCTTTATCTAACTTCTATTAATTGGCACGTGGAAAAAAACAAAACCCTATTTCCTCATTCCTCTGCTCCCTTAAAATAAAAATAATACATACCAGCTGAACAATTTGTTTCTCTTCAGCTTGAGATCATTGGTAAAGACATTTTTCAAAATCTTTTTCATTTATCAGCCTCTGGGGTTACAGTTATTGAATAACTTTTGTAAATGCATATAATTTACTGGCATTTGCTCTGCAGTCATATATGCTGCTAGAGAGAAGGAATGAAAAAATAGGGATCCTAATAGTTTTCCTTACAGACTGAAGAGATCTAGCTGGAGGCAAAGCTGCCTGTGCAGTGTCCAAAAGGTGTAACTGAGGGTCATTGGGCAGAAATCAGTGTGCAGTAGTTGCTAGAGCAGCACACGTCCTCTGTGTTTGCTTGTCCAATGAAGATGACTGGGCCTTCTACCAGACTTGTGCCTGCCCCAACACATGGAGTGGCTTCCAGAGCGTATCAACGAGCATGGATCCTTTCCCAACCCAGCTGTGGGCTGCATTGCCAAATGCATGTGGGCCCCTACAGCAAGGGAGCATACAGATGGGACTGTCAGCATCACCTCCACCTTCTCCAGGCTTGGGGACTCGACAGGAACAGAGGCGCAGCTTAGAAGCAGGAGGGTCAGGTGCTTGGCTGATGGTGGATTTCTACAGCTCCGTCAGCCTCACCAGGTGAAAATCTCGCACAGAAGGATTTGTCATGGTGCTTTGCTAGATACATACTGTAAATCCCACCTGCTAATGATGAACGGGAAAGCTCGGTTTCATTTTGTGAGCATGGGGTTGATTTTTCCATAACCAGGAGTGTGAGAGAAAACTGAATTCCTTTATTTCTTCTCAATTTTTAAAATCTATTTGGTTAATTTTAAGTCATTCTGGATTAATTTTATAGCAAGCTGGGTCCAATATGCCATTAAACAAGCTGTTTGGTCCCTGGGGTACTGTAAGCACTTGTTCACCCCCAAAAGAAGGTTAAAAGTTTTATTTTTGTGTGTAAAAGCCAATTTTTTATAAAACATTTCATTCCAAAACCTGAGAGAACTACATCCTTCTGTGGTATTAATATCATATTTTCTCTGAAAAATGAAACTTCTTCATTTTACCATAACATGACCAATGCAGAGGGAAACTGCTCATTGAAAAAAATGATGTGTAAAGGGCATTGCAGACCCCAACTTCCCTCCTCTCCCCTTCCCCTCCAAAAAACTTAACAATATGTTGCTTGCATTGGGAAAAATCATCTCCATTAAAAACAAAACAAAAAACAAAACCTTCAACAACTTGGATCTCCCTGTAAAACAATGCAGAAAGCAGATTCCCTCACTTCCAGGGCTGGCAGGGAGTGGTTAGGAATGAGGGATGACTTGCCCATCTTCCCAGCCGCCGGCGTTTCTGAGCCAACAATTTCAGAAGGACTTACCTCCCGTCTTGTCATTGACCAGGGAAGCTGTGGCAGGACTTTTTAGGGATAGGTCATGTGCCAGAAAAAATGTGTAGGATGAAAGCTGATGACTTCAGGGTATATAGAGTGGTAGCATTACTCCTGGTATAGCTGAAATTTGCTCTTTGCGTTCGTTACACATCTCAGTTTACAGAAGTTTGTGACTCACAGATAAAAATCAGTTGTTTAGAGGAAAAACATAACAAAACAAAACCTTGGCAGGGAATGAGACTTCAAAAAAAAAAAAAAAGAATGTTTCCAGTCTAAATGAAATACAGTTTTCCTGTTGGTGACTTTATTTGTGTTAGTCAAAGTTGGCTTTTCTTTTTAAACCATCTCTAGTATAAAAATTGTACTTAGGAAGGGTGGTTTTCTAATGCTTTTCCTCTCATGTAAAATATCAGCATTATTGCTATTGACTGTTTGGCTACCTGCAGGATAGTTTCTATCAGTGAAATTTAGAAAACCCTGAAGTTTCTAGATAAATGCTTCGGGCTTCTTTGTTTTAACATAAATGTGATGTTACAGTGGGATCAGTGTTAGTGCTCCTCTGCTAAGACTAGAAGATTTAAGCATTTAGAAATGCGATAGCGTAATCCATTAGCGTGGATACTGGGACCTCCTCAGATGGAGCTTTATGGTGGCATCTCCAACAGTCTGAAAAATATGCAAATCTTTTCCAAGGTCCTGGGCAGGGTGGCTTAGCTAAATATTTCAAATTTTAACTCTCTCAAAACAAAAACAGGACATAGCTGGAGGGGAAGTAATGATTAATGCATAATAGTGCTATATGCAATATAGATAAATGTACATTTCCTCTTCCCTCCCCTCTTCCCCACCACTGCAAACATAAGCTTTTAGGTTGAAAAAGCGAATCTGGAGACGTTCTGCATTCTGGTCAGACTTCTTTCTTATTTTGCTAATTCAACTGTAGAGTAAGATATTAATGATCCCCAGATGTTGTTTGTAATGATTGATTTTTTCAGTTGTGAAAAAATACTTGCAGTTTTTTTAAACAATTGATCTTTTCTGGTGTCCTCTGCAGTGTTTGAATAAAATGTCTGAAGGCAGAGCTGTTTATGTGCCCAACATAATTGCTTCAGTTAAGTGATTTCTTCATTCTTAACATTTTTAGCTCTAATTGCTTTTTCCCCATACATCTAAAAATAAATATTTGCAAGTTTTGCATTCTGTCAGTCACTGAAATGCATAAAATATTTGTATACTCAAAGCAAAAAGGCACTGATAAGGGGTCACATTCTGTCTCACTTTGTGGCGTAAATCCAAAATAACTTGATCCACTTCAGTGGCTGTTACTCAAGATTTTCACCAGTTAACCAAGGGCAGAATCTCACCCAATGTTAACAGCAAGCTGTTAAGTGAACATAAGTAATGTGTGGTAAAGTAAGATAAAATACCTTCCTGTGTGCAAGAACTTCAATAGAAACAAATGCTGTTAGCTTCTACTTTTTTTTTTTTTTTGGTACATTTTCACTAGCAACCATAGCTGTAACTGGGATAAATATTAAGATAGATTATTTTTCACTTTATAATCAAAACTCCTTTATGGAGAACATCTACAGAACAGCTGATTTTATTCAGGTTGAGTGTTCCCGCTGCCATCAGGAGGGCAGCAGATGCTGAGTGGAGGGGCAGGTGCTGCCTGAAAAGCTGCTTCTACCCCTTTCCACCGGCCCCCTGGCATCACTTCTCAGACGGGGCTGGTTGTGGCCAGCTCTCCTGCATGGAGGAGCGGGGTAGCTGCCCAGAATCTCACAGCTGCCAGCCAGCACCTCTGTGAGAGCACAGGTCCTGTGGGAGTGTGCTTGGGAAACTGGTATGGCATCTTTCTTCTTCAGGTGCTCTCAGGTCGCAGTCTGGGAGAGAGAGGGTCTTACGCTGTGAGTGTGTGGTGCCATGTGCCTGTGGTACCCCTGGGCTGCATCAGGGCTCGGAGCTGTGGGGTGGCCAGTATGGCCTCCATGCTGGGACAGCCTGGGTTTTGGAGCTCTCAGAGGACGGGAGGTGAGATATTCTCCTTCCTGCGAGCGCCTCTGGCAGAGCCCAGAACCTGGGAGTGCCCCTTTCCAGTCTGGTGCTTTTAACTTCTCCTTTTTGATTTTGAATTGAAGAGTGATTATACGATGGTATTGTGGGGTTTACATGTTTTATCAGACAGAGTTCAGCAGAGAATTAATGCGTAGTTCCAGCAAACAAAGGGTTACTGACTGAGCTGTTCCTCTGTGCCTGATAAATGTAACTTATCACATGGGTTTTGTCATCTATTACACATGCGTCTGTTTTATTGGTGTCCATTCACTAAGTGATTGTAGATATAAATGACTAATTCCTCCTATATAAGATTTCCACCCAATGGCTAGTTTTATGATTCAGCTATCAAAATCACTTTTTGTCGTTATAGCAAACAGTAAGGCAAGCTGCATTCATTCTGAGCGTGAGCCATATCCACCATACATGTTCTCGTTTCTGGAGCTTCCCCCCCTCTCTCCCCCCAAAATGTGCCTTCATTAGAGCATCCTCATTTGAATGCTCCCCTGTTTTTGGTGCCTCCCTTAGACCACTGGGCCTAGACTCTTGAGCTTTGTGTCAGGAGAGCTTTCAGTCCACCGGTGTCCCAAGACTCCCGAGCAGCATCCCCATCAGCAGTGGCCTGGAGCAGGGGAGACCTTTGCGGCCAGGGAAGGGCCCCCTTTCCCGTGCCTGTACAATGGAAAAGAGAAGTGGTTTATGTCAGAATATGGTCACATTCTTCTGATTAAACCCACTCAAAAAAGACAACATTGTAATATTTTCCAATGACTGTTTATCATGAATTACGTCAGCCTTAGTTTAAATTGCTATTATTTCTTCTTAATGCTTCTTGGTGCCTGCATAATTTACAGCATTGGCAGCTGCGGGACTATGAAATAACCTTTCACAACCACCATACAATAGTAAAGAACATGAAGTTTTTGTTGTTAATTATTATGGGACTCCTTTAACTTTTTTACAAAGTGACATAAAATATTGTTGAGGTATTTATGGTTAAAGCTACTTTTACATGGATCTATTTTGCTTCTGGCTAGTTCTTAACTAAAGCAGTCATTTGTGGTTATTATGCCTTGGGAGATATTATGTCAGAACTGGTTTAAGAGTATTATTATGTATCACATGTCATATATTACATGTCAGCACTTGAGGCTGTCTTTCAATAAAAATGAATGTAATTTTAGTTAATGGTCTTTTAGGTAGAGGCCATTTGTAAACTTACCTGAGTTCATTTGAAGGTATACTAAAAAGCTTTGTTCTCCCGGAGTGCACTTGAGTAATTTCATTTTGGCTTCAGACAGAATTTCCAAAATATTTGTCATTATTTCAATCAGAGGGTGCTGCCTCTAAAAAGCAAATAGTTTCCCAATACCGAGGTTAATGTACACATTTTAAGGAGCTGTAACTGTTACTCATTACTTTGTTTACTTTTCCCCCCTTCAGAGCTCACGCTTCCCAGGTTCCCTACTGGTCAGGCTGATAGTAGTATCCCAGGCAACTAAGCCACCTAATGATGATACTTCACTGTGCCGCTTAAACGAATAGCTTATACCTTCTAGATAATCCGTGGGTGAAGGGGGGTATAAATTAAAGGTTGCAGGCAAGTTTTAGGTCTCCTTGAAGTTTCATTTCAAATCTGGAAAATGCAAACTTACACAAAGCAAACTTTGAATTAATGTGTCATTCCCCTTGGTTCCAAATACTATGCATATTTTCCAGTACTTACTTATTTAAAGCAAGAAATGAAGCATATAGGGTGTGCCAGAAAGTTTACAAAGAATGAAAACACATAAATGACTCGTGAACTTTTTCTATTTTTTTTTCTTAATGTGTAATTAGTTAATTACTGCTAGTCAAAAAAAAAAAAAACAAAAAGGCACGATTTCTCTCCCCCTCCATCTATGTTTGAGCACCATAAAAATGATCAAAGCCTCTATTTGTCTCTAGTTACATTTTACTCCATGGGACTACTGGTTTTGGTGGCTATTGTAGAGAACGGAAACCCTGCTGGGCAAAAAATCTGTCTCTATCCCCCCGCAAATGCTCAGGCTGAAGATGTGAAGATGCAAACATGAAATTAAAAAAGCGAGCAAAGAGCACAGTGAGCATTGTGGGTGTTGCTAAGTTGAAATTTAATAAGAGGAACATAAAATGGAGCTAAACTTGCCTGGATGCTGCAAGATTTTTTTTTAATATTAGGGAGCATGCTTGATTTCCCTGGAAATGAGTGAGCAATCTGAATTTAGAGTTGTTTGGAGGGGGGGAGGGGGCATTTCATTCTCTTTTTTAATCAAAGGCATTTCACAAGCCGATTGCAAGTGAAAGGGGAATCTATCATTACGTAAGAATGTAGGAAACTTTTCCGTTTAATGAATGAATATTACGTATTTGGGGAGCAGATAAAAGATGGTAAAAGAGGGAGACAGAGCTGACGTCTTAGAGATTTTAATAAAGATTGAAGTTAGTAGTGAAAAGGTCAAAGTGCCATTTGTTGAGCCCCTGCTTTTGGCATGGTTTCAAAGCTCGCAGTGCTGACTGGGGGGCTGTGATGTGTGTTAATGAACAGTTGTGGCACTTAACTGAGATCATGGGTTGGTCACATGAATATATATAAAAGATATAAGTGAAGATTTTTTCCCCTCTTTTTGCTGCAGTTTGGCTGTTGGAAGGACTAAACAATTAAAAGAAATGTTTGAAATGTTTGAACGCCACATTAAGTCCCCTAGTCTGTAAGGAAAATGAGCTATGAATAATAGAATACTGCTCCAGTTAAATATAGTTATTCAAAATTGTTTTTAGCTACAGATGTTATGCCATTTTAGAAACTTAGACTAAATAATGTCAGATCTTGTTTGCTTTTTTAGTATGTTATTCATTTATTGGGAAATTCAAAATTTAAAACAGCTGGGAAGGGGTTTGGTGTTCACTAAGTAATCTTTAAAATGTGTACATTTCAGACTTACTCTTATAGAGCTGTTTAGAAATGACTGAATTGTATATTATAGTTATAAAGTTCTGTAAACATGCTCTACCATGTAGACAGGGAAACATGAAATGGGAAAATGAGATAATTCTGGAGCCAAATTTTATGTATTACAGACTTGATAAAAGAGCAAATGGCTTTCTCAATTTAAATAATTTGTAACTTTCCAGGAACATGCATGGGTGTTATGAACAGTATGTCTAAAATAGCAGCAGAAAATAATGTTCATTCTCCTTTAATTCTCCCTTTGATGTTTATGTCAAAACGAAGGAGTTAATTTATCTAAGAGTTTCACTGCATGAGTTGGACTGTACAAAACCAATCATGTAGAAATAATAGACTACCATTGGAAGTGCTGTACTATTGCAGTTTTAATAGCTCTTCAGTTCTGCTCAACAATTAGTCCATACATTTTATAGCTGTGTCTTTAAGAAACTGGCACACTCAGCAAAATCACAGTAATTGGGAGATGATGCAATGTGGAGAGAAATCAGAGGAAGAAAATTAATTGAAAAATAGTGTTTTGTTCCGGTTTGGGTTTGTTTTCTTTTAAAATTTTAAACACTGCAGTAGTAATTACTGGTGAGTGAGACTTCTACGGAATTTAAATTCCACGTGGCTGGGTTTTTGTGAATTTGTTTTTAAATCAAATTGCCAAAGAGGCAAAATAGAGCATTAAAATTCTTGCTATAGTTTTCTGCGTCTGAAATCAAGTGAGGGCATTAAGAGTGATCCAGAGGAAGGGTTTTCCCCCTCTGTTGACACCAGCACTGTTTGAGTAAGTTCTCAATACCTGTCAGCATCTTCGTAAACCTGATCAGAGAGATTACAGACAATATGTGAATTAGTTTATCATTTACGCAAAAAGTTAAAGAGACCTCAGCGATCCCTTTTTGCTTGTGTCTGCTGGAGAAAGTACCAATGCATTACAGTGTAAGCATCCATCTTCCCAGTCATAGCCAGTGAATGTTGGTTATTTCTTCCTAGGACTTTTTTTTTTTTTAATGCATAACTACTGAATAAGGGGCTTTTTTTAAAAAAAAAAAAAAAAAAAGTGTTGCTTGTTGCTTTTTTTGTAGATTTATCATTGTCAATCAGGACTTTGTAATGTTTTTTAATTGATTTATTGTCCATTATTGTCCAAAGGCCAGTGAAGCAGTGAGAGTTTACATTTCAGCTGAAGTTGGGGCCTTGGTATTATATATAGCTGTATCTTGATCTTTTAGTGATCAAACAAGCATTTCCTTGTGCCTCAGGGCTGCTGCAGTGGTCGTAATGCCATAAATTACTTGAAGGTAATGATAGATAACCAATTGACTAGAGTAGGAGAGCAAACCTGGTTCTTAGATGAGTAAGCAGGGGAATAGTGAGAAGAAATAGAGAGGTGTTACTACTGCTGCATGTAACGCTAGAAGAAATCATTATCAAACCCCTTAAGAGCTAACATTTTTGGTAAGTCAGTCAAATGATGATGGCTTTCTGCAAAAAGGGTGATACGATTTCATGGGATAACCGCACTGCTAATGCTCAAATGTATTATTGTGAACTATGGGCTGCAGAAGAACATGGAAGAGCAGAAAGACTATTAGAGAGATTTTTTTCCCCACTTTCCTCTTTGTGCCCAATTCTGCTGCCCATGCACGTGGTACTGAAATACATGACAGGGTTAAGGAAGGACCTAAGGAACAACTCATGGCATGGAAAACTCTGGCCTTCAAGTGAAAGACTAAAGAATGTCAATCCGTTTAGTGCATGGAGGAGAAGACTAAGAAGGGACCCGATCGCTGTCTCTTAGGTACCTCCTTGAGGAGAAGACCTGTGGTGGTAGAGGCCTCTCTAATTTGGCAAACAGACACGTAGCAGGACCCCGTGCTTCAAAGTGGAAGCAGATACATTAATGCTGAAACCAAGGCAGAATTATCTAGCGGTGAGGGGTAATTAACCATGGGAACAACTTAGCTAGGAGTAACATAGATTCTTTGTTACCTGAATCTTTTAAATCAAGACTGCTTTCCAAAAGACATGATCCTGTCTTCATCCAGTGGTCACTCTGACATTGTATAGACAGTATTTGCAGAAAGTAAACAATTCCTTCTGGCCTTAAAAACTTACTGCCTTAATATATGTCACTTACAACATCTGGGCCATAAAGGCTAGATTGCGCTGGATCTTGTGTCCATTATACAATAAAACAAACCTTCCTAAAATTTGCTAACACGTTTAAGTAGACAAGGCAGAGCTTTGCATCTGCTCTGTGGACCAGAGGCTGCGGAACAGGGTTACCTAGGAAGCTGGTGTGTTAAAAGCTAAACGCCAGTGTCTTCAGTGGTCCATCTTGGTGGCTGTTGATACCCCATGTCCTCTCCTGTTCTCCTTACCAGTCTCCATCCACCAGGAGGAGTTGCCTGTCTTGGAGCCCAGCTGGGCAGGGTGCTCCTCTGCTCTGGTCTCTGGGGGCACATCAGTCCCTTGCCTGTTCTCTGCTGGGGATATCCGCTCAGGCAGAATTGGATCTGGTCCATTTTAGGCCACTTCAGTAACTTCTACAAAGGGCTGTCTCCTCCGTTGAAGTGCAGAAAATGTAACTAAATAGCATCTCATTTAAATGTGCAGCCACACACTACGAGATCATCTACAGACTTACTGTTTCGACTTCCTGAGTCTTCCCTGGTGGATCCTTCACAGACATCTCCAGTCACCTTACCTTTTTGCATAATAGCGTTAAAGAGTGTGTTAATTAAAAATCAGGTGTTAGCAACAAGTGAGTAATAGAAGAGGAGGAATTTATTTGAAATCAGCAGTTTCAGCCCACAGAAAGGGTAAGGGAATATGTGAAATAAGGTGATCATCCTGCTAACATGGGTGACATTCGCAGGCGCTGCTGCTACTTCAACAGAGAGGTACTGTACAACCTTCCAGCTCTGTCGTCACCCTCCTGTGTTTCACTCTGGATTTGCAACTGGAGTAGAAGAAGTTAAAGTCCCAGTGAAAACAGCTCTTTGCTGTGGAGTGGCATGTTTACTTATAGTAGGTGTTGATGATACTACTTCTCACTTCGTTGATTAAATAAGTCACTTCGTCTTCATCTTAAAGTCTTACAAACCTCAGCTGAACTTTGCTGAGATGAGCCTGTGTCCCATTATATACTTTCACAGAGGTAGAGCACAAGTTTGCAAAATGGAAAAAATTATTCCCAGGGTCTTCAGCAGCTCTTAGCTCAGAATCCCATGTTCAAAATTAGCAGTATAGTTGCCCTCCTTCTTTTATAGCATCCCGATTTTGCAACGAACCATAATCATTTGACTGATTTGCCAAAAAAATGATGGTTCTTCAGGGTTTTTTTGGTGTTGGTTGTTTTGAAAGGCAGTCTGTAATTAAGATGAATACATGTACATCTTGAATGTTTAGTTATGGTAGAGATGGGTTTGTTAGAAAACAAAAAAAAGAAACACCAACCAAAATTACCTAGCTGCAAATCCTTGCAGTTGTTTAGTTTAGAAGTTTAAGTCAATTTATGGAAGTCTGTGTTTACTGTCTTTAGAGCTTGATCATGACATTGGAATGTATTTTGGAAAAAAAGACCCTATAAAATGAAATCCACGTTTACGGGTAAAGAGCACAGAGCACTTAGGATCAGCAGTGCGACTACAGTATTTCTTTGAAGTGTAGCAAAGAGGAGTACTGGCCGGTGCCATTTTGGGTTTAGAAGGTAATGAATTGATACACTCAGTAAGTTCTAACACTCTGTAACAGCAACTGGACCCAACACCATTAATTTCATGAAAATGTGGACTGTGATACCCCAATTACAGCAGTCAGAAGATAAAGCTAGATCTGAAGCTCTTCATCTAAAATAAAACTTTATAATAAAGTCAGGTCTCCTAAGACGCTGCTTTTGTGCTGCGCTGCGTGTGAGTAATCTCGGTGACTCATCTGCCTCTGACATACTGTAGACACCAACATTCCCAGCCACAAGTGTTGCCCTTCATAAAGGAAATATCCTATTTTTGGTATGGCAATGTCCTCAGTTTTAAAGAATTTTCCTCTTTTAAAGTGCTCAGACAATTAATGCCTCATGCATGTATTCAACAATAGTTGCCTAGCAACCATCAGAAATATTCGGGAGAGCAAAGGAAGCCGAGATGAATGAGCAGAAACATCAGCCCCCATTTCAGGTGAGCTGGAGAAGGCGTCAGGGCTGCGCTGACTGTTTGGGTCTAAGCATGAATATCCATGGAAATTGGACAATTCCAAAGTAGCAAATACGAACTCCAACTTGAGTCAGTCAACTGCTGAGGTGAGACGAGTCGCACAGCCAGAAGCAGTTGCAGGAGGTTGCAGTCAGTTGGGCTTTCTTAGTTTCAGAAGCCTAGACCAAAACAATGTAACAATGGTTAAATTATAGAAAGTCAACAAACACTCCTTAATGTCTGAGGAAAGTTTTTTTCCACCTCGTGTTGTATTCCACCTGCAGCTAGAGCATGGGTTAACTTCCCTCTTCCTTTGGTGGAGGTTTTGGGGCATGGGTCTAAGCGCCAGGCAAACCCTTTGCGTGGGGCTTGGCTCCAGCCCTTCTCTTGCGTTGCCACCTGGTTCCCACTTCTTCTCGTTTTCCATTTTAATTCTGACATAACTTCTACCTCGCAGGAGGCTTTCTCACTCTTCTGAGTCAAGTCCTTGATGCCTTTTTTAGCGCTGGAAGATGGCTTTTGAATGAAATAGAAATCTTTTCCACAGTAACAGCGCACAACCACTATATGCCTGTTTGGATTTTGGTCTTTTTTTTTTTTTTTTTTTTTTTCATTAGAAAGGTTGAAATGAAATGTTTGGTCTTGGGTTGGAAGGACTGAACTTTATTATTCTGGGCTGACATACTCTTGGGAACAACTCTACGACACCGCTACTAGTGTGGCCGTGTCCTGTGCCTGTCCCTTTCTCTAGATGAGGTCTGGTGCTGCTCCCCAGTCTCCCCCAGTGGTTGTGCCATTGCAGCGGCTCAAGGCGCTCAGCGCTCTGTCCTCGACATGCTGGAGTGTGGGAGCACAGGGCCCTGGGACCCACAGTTCGGTGGGATGTCCAAAATCCAAACACTTTAATACCGCTTGAGACAATAGAATTTTGATCTGTGGAAGTATTTTCAGTTGGTTTCTTTTCATTAGACACATTAAAAAGAAAGAGCCTGATAGTTGCCTGTTAGTGTTGCTCAGAACATTTTTGACTGCCTGCCCCAATTTGAAGAAAATAATGAAATTCTGGCATTTTCCTGTTGGATAGAAAAATCGGATTTATGACCATCTCTACTTCAAAGGCAGAGGTTAAGAGCAAGATTATGATCTCCTTTCCACTCATGTAAATCCACAGGAGTCGATTACTTGGGACTGACGGTGATGTGATTTAGATTGGAATCTGTCATTAAAGCTTTTTGGGGTTTGCTCCTACGCCCATTGACTTTGGTGCCACTTGACTGCCAACTCTTTGCTTTTGGTATGTGGTGGTGGTATTTGGATGTGGAAGTGCCTCAGGGGCCCCGCATAAAACATTGGTTCACTAGCTTTAGTGGGGTTTTTTTTTAGATTAGATGTTAAAATGTTGAAATCAAAATATGTAGGGGGTGGTCAGGAAGTAGCAGACGCACAATAGTAATCAGAATAATGTGATTTTTGAGGTTGATATCTCATGACTTAGAGCTGAAAAAAATCCCTTATGTATCTTGGAGGTCTGAGGCTTATACTCTTTCTGATTATAAAAGGCATTTATTTCTGGCCTTGATGGCTGATGAGATATCAAACTTAAAATATGCCATGATCCTATAGTCTGGTAGTGCTTTCTGGCACTGGTCAGTGACTAAATATAGCCAGTTTTGAACTGCTGTGATAAACCTGGAAATAATGTTCAGCAGAAAATTCTCAGACAATTCCATAGACGAATGTGGAATATGAAATGACTTTTCTGGATTGCATCTGATTCGTACTGTATATGCTTTTGTGCCCCGTCTCTCTCATCCCCATGTTTTCCAACTGCTATCCTACAAATGTTTTGTGGTACAGATAAATCTTAACTAAAGTATCTCAGTGGTTCATGTTGGTTCATGCTAAAGCAACAAATAACATAAAGGGTTTTTAAACCCCAGTCATTTCACGCATTCCTTTTGGCTTTGTAAACCATTTTGCCTTGTTTTTACAAAAAGAAGGTGTATTTAAAGAAAAAAAAGCAAGCATGCGTTTCCAAAAATCACTGATTGTCTTCAAACGAACATAGTCCAGGAACATGCAGATTCTTGCATTGTATTATGGGATTAGTGGTATTCATCTGTCATGCATAATGTGAAGGTGATATTCAGAGGAGGAAAAGAGCCTTTTTGAGAGGATTTTTTTCTTTTTTAATGATATACTCGTATTTGTTTTATTTTTATTTTTTTTTAAACTCGTATATACTTCTACTAGGCTATGATTAATTTCAAGATGGTGTCTTTTCTAGAAAGATAATAAAATGTAATGTCTTCCACAACCTCTTCATATGCATGACTGCATAAAGCTTGTGTAACAGTTTATTATTATAAAATTAGTATAGCATAGCATAGAGCAAACTGGGCCCCTGGCCAGATGAACTAGACAATGAATAGTTATATAAGGTTTTGAAGCACATGTATTAGAACACAAGCGCCCTGTATTTTCTTCTCAATTGTCTGCTGTTTGTTAATGTTTCCCTTTCAACGTGATTGCATCTCAATTTAATAGCACTTGCCATTTCAGGGTTTACTGTGCCAGCGCTCGCATAGTTACATCCCCTCTGTGCTGCAAAGCCTGCATGTATATTAAAACTGAACTAGGCATGGTTAGCTAATGGGTACTTCGAGAGATATGCACTTACAGAATTAAGTGATGTATGTAATTGTTAATTTTGTGTTAACAAGTTCAAAAAATGTGTTTCACCAATAATTGTAATGCTCCGTTCTGTGCAAAGTGTGACATTTTAATTCTTGTTGAACAGTTTCCTACCTCTACTCTGTGTTTTCATGGCAGGGTATTATTTTGCAATCAAGATAAAAGCATTATTTATTAAAGTTCTAAAATATTACATTACTGGAAGTTTTAAGCTGCAGATCAATCTCCTGTTTCATAAAAGCATTTCATTGATTTTTTTTTTTTTTTAATTGGTCTTCAAATTTAAACTTAAGTTCCACATTATGGATTGTGTATGATTCCAGAAGCAGGGGGATGTTTTAGTGGAGACTTGATGCTGTTTTAAAGGAAGCGATGTTCCTGTCACAGACCTGTGGGAGAGGCTTGCGTTGGCATATGCATCATTGGGACTGTCAGATCCCAGCCTGCTGCATTTTTGGCACAGGGACCCCGTTGACTTGGGCTGTGGGAAAACCTGCATTCAGCACTATCGGTGCTTGCGTCTTTTTCTGTGCCTCCAAAGGAACTTCTGTTAGAGACTTAATGTCTTTGGGAGTCAAACAACTCCTCCATGCTTTCAGAGGTGCAGGACAGCCTTTGCACGGCGAGAGAGTGCTCAGTAGCCTCCGGCTGCAGTAGCCTAGGTGTTGCCTGGTGGAAGAGAGACGCTTGCACCCGGCTTCGGGGTGCTGGATTTATTGGCTTTCTGCATGTAATCCAAACAGCCCAGAAGTCTGGCTTTCCCCACTCCCCATTGCTTCAGTCCTCCTGTTCCTCAGTTCCTCGTGCGAGGCATTCGCCTTTCACCCCCCTTTGCTGCACAGTCCCGTCCCCGTTCCCATCCTTGTCCCTCTTTGTTGTGCCAGGATAATGCCATTCCTCTTGTGGCAGCCCTTGGTGGTTCATTCATGCTATTGTAGACTGAAGTCTACCTATTATTCCCTCTTGCGGAGAATAAGTTAATTCCTCCATCTCTAGTAGGCCTAACTATGAAATTGCGAAGAGCAAGGCTCTCGTTTTTCTTCCAGCTAACAGGGACTGCAGTTGCACGTTTTGTGTCATCTCATCTGCAGAGTCTGACCTCGTGTAGACTTTTTGGTTGCCAACCAGCAAAGGAAGGCAATTGAGAAGGGGGGACCACCACCACAGAATCACCATCCCCCACTGAGTTCAGGAGTGGCTGTGGCTAGGATTTGACTTCCCAATAAAGTCAGATTTTCTCATTTGCCAGTAAAGATAAAGAAAGGGCAGGGTGGGAGGAGCATAATGGGCTCAAAACATAATAAAAATAGCAAAGGAAACAAACAGTTTGTGCCTAATCTGAAACTAACTGATCTCCATGGTGATTTCAACAAATCTGTGCTATGTTTGACTGTTTAGTGAAGACAAAGGTTAGAAATAGGATTTCACCCACCATGCTAGACCGTTTGAATGAACAGAGGGGTAGGAGGGTTGGTACCTTCCTGATCACTGAGTGGCTGTGTGAAGGTGCCGAGGGGATTTCAGGGAATAACCTCATTGAAGCTCCAGAGGATTCGAGTGTCTTCCTTCCTCATGCATCTTCAGAAAAATCAATCTTTATAAATTTCCTGGAATTTTTGTTTTCAACAATGCTCTTCTGTGGAAAGAAGAGTCTGTAGTGCTGTGGCTTCAGACAAAAATAGCATGGTAGAAGACCTTTAGAAATCAGGCAGGAAGCTTGAAGCTTTAGATAAATAGTAGGACTAATAGACTTGCCACAGTAAATAATAGGACTGTAACTCCCCAAAAGCTCTTGATTGACATTGTCTCAAAGTAATTCCTTATGTGAAATAGAAGCCCGAGATAAAATTTCAGCTTTAATTTACAGATATTTGAGACGGAGGGAGAAGGGAGTGCATTAATCCTTACCAAAGAAGAAATTCCTGTTCATGGTAGTCTGAAATACTGTCATGTGATGAGTCAGAAAGTTTTTATTGTTTACGTCTTTGGAGGTCAGAGCTACTGAGTTTTGGCATGCAGACTGGGCAGATAGCATTTGCAAACAACATCTCTCCGTTTTCTGAGGCCATAGGCACGGAAAGCTTCCTATTTGCAGTAGGTGTGCATGAGTTTTGGGGTTTTTTTTTTCTAAGAATGAATTTTAGAAGGGAGAAGATTATACTTTTGAAATCCTTAGTCCTAATGAAAAGATCTCCAGAGATAGCTGATGAAGACATTCAGAGTGTACGTTACACTGCATCAAGATTTAGAGTTTCTTGAGTAAATATTGACCAATTTGACCTTTGCTTTTCCTCGGTCAATATTTATCTCTTGGGACAATGAATCTTCATACTCACCTTACTTGAAGTCCAAGTCTACTTAACAGTGTACTTGGAAATCCAGGAGAGGTGCTGATTTGTCTTGGTGCTACTTTTATCTGTTTAAAATCAGATATACAGAAGGTTTGGCCACTCATGTCACTTTGTCAGGTTTTCTAAACAAAGCAGCATCAGGTCATGGGTGGTGAGGAGGTTTCTAGGAAAAACCTAGATGTAGCAGCAGGCAAATTCCTTTATTCGAAATGAGGATGAGGACTCCTTTACAATGTGAAAGCCTTTCCAGATGCTATCAGGAGGATGGGACTGACCGGGATTAGTCAATAAAATTCTTGCTGTGTATTTCATGAGGCAGAGAAAATAAGTTTTCGAGCCTTCTGAACCTCCCAGTCTTCCAGCAGCCTAATCCCACAGAGCACAACATCAGGTATTGTGTAGAACTAGAGAAAAGCACAGTCCAAGAGACCCGTCTGCAGGAAAGGGGGACAGTGGCTTGTCGGGGGGTCCCATCCTTCCCCTGGGATACAGGTCTGGGAGTGGGTGGGCCCTGCTGGGCTCAGTGGCCAGTTGCATCTCTGTTGCAATGGTCTTTTACAGGTCAGTATTGAAGTTACTCCTCAGCCCCTGGTCCCCACTGCTGGGCCTGTTATGTCCCCCTGGCTTGGAAACCCTACAAGCTTCCTGCGACTTGAGAGCCAGGATTCAGTCACTAGGAGTGTAGAGCAAATAGCGTAGTCCTGACCAAGCCCAGTTAAATAGGACTATAATACCCTCTTTATTATTTCAGTAGCAATTTGAGTGTTACGGTGCCATGGCTTAGGTTGAAGCTGAGAGACAGCCATCTCCTGAAAAATGAGGATGCTGGGGCAGCATGTGCAGCGGGAGCCACTGAGTCAGGGTCCCTGGACAGGGGCTCCTGACACCTCCCTGCTGCTTCCTTGCCTGGCTGTGCTGTGTCTCCTCTTCACAGTGTCCCACAGCATCACTGAGTGCTGCCAGCAAAAGCCTGCTGTTGCCAACAGGGGCAATACTTAAGGGTAGAAAGGGCAATTACTGCACTTATGAGCTACGTCGTGAGAGCAAGAGCAACTGGGAAGTGCTGTTCAGGCAGTGGAGAAAGGCGGTGCCTTACAAATATCTGCTTATGCAAATCAAATAATGTGTCTTTTCAAATGTTCATTTCGCCTTTTCCCTGATTATATTTTCTGAATTGCCATATGTACTTCTAGTGATATTTCAGTCTTGTCAAATTAAGAAGAGAAAGCCTTGTAATTAACTTCAGATATATACCAAATAAAGTAATGTTTGCCATTTTTACTGTGTAATCTGTCAATAATATTACAGGTGACCTGTAAGTTTAAAAAAAAAAAAGGCCTAATGTGTTTTTGTAATCTTAGAACTATCAAAGGTACTTGTTTGGGGAAAAGACATTGAGAAAGAAGAGAATTTTAAAATTGCACAATTGCGGTTGAGAAAAACAGAGCAGGCAATGTCATGCATTTCTGAAGAGCACACTGTTTAATTTTATAGTAACAGTATTTTAAGAATGCTGACGGTATACAAGGAAGAAGTGAATAATTCTTATTGCAAAACCCTGATGGTTTGATGTCTTCAAAATGTTAAGACTTAGCCAGACCTGGATTTCTCTTACTAAAAACAGGACATTTGGAAAAA
>VZSZ01005026.1:162183-288381 GCA_013398815.1 Ibidorhyncha struthersii | reverse complement strand
GGGGGGGGAAGACGGCCGAAGCAGTAGTAATTTATCAAAGCAGCATTTGAATAAAATAAAGGCTTGGCATCCTTACTTAGAATAGGCTGGAAAATGCATTTATGTTTTCATGTACCTGTTTGGTTTTTTTCCTGATGTGCCTGATTGACTTGTTTTAATACCGGTGTTATTTACATTTCAGGGATGGGCCTCTATTATGCAGGAAATTGTCCAAACCCCTACAGCTGTATTTTAAATTGAAATGATTTTTTTTATGAAGTGATTGTGCAGACTTAATTTAGTAATCTATTATTAAATTTATAGTTTCAGGCTGTATAAAGTCTTTATATAGAAAGAAAATGGGCACATATGAAGATCGATGCTATATATACACCTGGTTCTATATATTAAATCTTTTACATATGTTGTCCATTTTCAGAAACAAATAAACTGCTGCTTTTGAAAACTCAGCTTCTCTTCCATATTAGGGAATTCTGCAGACTCCCTATGTTCCTTAGCTTCAGTATAATCCTAAATCAGTTTGTACATTAGTCTATTTTTAGTTATGAATGAACTTTATGGAGTGCAGCGCACAGAGTGATTTCAGAGATTCTCGCTCATAAAACCCGTGTGTCATGCGCCGCAATTACAGCGCTGAACATCATGCGAGAGCTCTGGGCTGCCAGGGGCCCAAACCCTCAAATTTCCAGGAGGGAAAAGCATACCCTCTCACCCTTTTATACTAAATATTACACATATAGTAAATCTCATGGCATGAAATCAGGTTAAATTTTGGTGACCTTGGCTGCGGTGAGCAGCGGGCGGGCTGCCTGGCATGGCGGCCGGGTGACACTAGAGGGCAACTGAGAGTTTTCTTTCAACTAACCAAGCTGGAGATGGTTTTAATATCAACTAAGTGTTTAAACTCGGTAAGGATTTATTTTCCTGTCGGCAGATCTCACATGTGTAACCTCTGAGTTTCCATTGACAGCAAATAATAATCCGACTGGAGTTCTTCTGGGGGAAAATACAGCAGGAGCAGGTCAGAAGCCTGCTTTTGCCCAAATAAGGCTTTTTTTGCAGACCCCATGTGTTAGATAATGATCAACTGACAGTCGGTCATGAGTTAATAATGCTGGATGCTGAAATATGCATACCATGTGGTATACAACAGTTCTGCGGGGAAAGACAAACACGGCTATAATTAGACATCTGAAACACAAGGAAGTGTGTAAATTGTTTAATAGTCCCTCCACTTAATTCACTCAAATAATTTCCTAAGAACCAGTATTGACTGTGAAAGAATATTGCACAACCGACTTCATATTTAGTTTAAACCCTGCCCTGCTCAGATAAATTAATGAATACAACTCGGTTTTATTTGGATTTTTCTGAGTGCTAGAGATTTACTGGGGCTGTATCGCAGAGATGGACTCATTTCTCTGTGTGTTGATGTTTGGAACGATTACACTGAGTTCACAGGGTTTGCACTCGTTTAAACCTGGGCACATCAGGACTTTAAAACCACCATTTTCCGGGTTTTTTGGTGGTTACACAGATTGCCTTTCTACTCATATAGAGCCTGCCAAAGTTACCAGAGTTACCATGGCTGCATTGTACTGGTGAAAAAGTGCAGATCCCACCTCTGCGTAGCAACGCAGAGCACATCACCTCTGCACCCTTAAAGCGCTGTGTCAGGTGTGTACAGGTCTCCAGGGCTGCGAGGGCTTTGTCCCAAGCTCTCTGCGGAAGCAGAGTGACTCCTGAACCTCTCTATGGCTGTGCGCGCTGCGACGGGGTGCCTGGCCAAGCCAGCTGCTGCTGGTGAAGTTCGTGATGACCCAGAGATGTGGAGAGGAGCAGGGCTTAGGCTAAGGCTGCTGCTCCTGTCTCCACCTAACACATTGTGTAGTCCTCCTGGTGGTGGCGGCTGAATGTGGGTATCGAGGCGGGAGCTTACTCTCTAGTTTCTGCATGTCACTTTACTCATATCTTCATGCAGGTTGATTATGCCTAACCAATTCTGATTACTTTGCGGTGCAGTGATCAAGTGCAAAGAAAAAAAAAAGAAAGAAAATTATAATATTCTTATGCTAAAAAAAATAAATTATTTCTCACACGGTTACAAATCAGAAATGCAAGAGTTTTAAATAATGCATTTGTTATTTTCACGTTGTGCACAACTGGACGATCATAGCTTTCTACCTGCTGTTGTCATTCCCAAAAGCAAGGTCTCAGGAAACCATCCATTTTGTGCTTCTTGCATGAATTTCTGCCTGTTTAGGTTCATGCACAGTGTCCATCCTTCACCAGTCAATTAGCCCATCTCATCAGCCTATCTACATGGATACAACTGCCTACGTATCTATTGTATTTCCGAGGTATGTAGGTCATGTCTCCATTGGGTGCTGCTGACTCTGCTAGACAGCAATTTTACAAATGCTGCCTTTTACTGGAGAGAAAAGGAAATATTGCTAGGAAAGCCGCCTTAAGATTTGCTGTGTGCTTTTATTTGCCTTTTGTTTTCTGAAGCCCTCTAATGGGGAGTCTGCCTTGGGTGTTGTGCTGAGTTTTGATGAGAGGGGCTGACTTCCGTGGGTTCACTGTATGTTTTCGCCTCTCACTGCCATGTTTGCGCTGCTTTTGTCTTGGTTATTACACAACCCATTTGTGCCTGTTCACTCTTTCCTCTCTTTGCCTTTTTTTTTCCTTTATCCTCTTTTTTTTTTTTTTTTTTATAACCCAGGCTATTCTGAGAAGTCAGATGTGCGCTTCTTGAGCATTGTTGTGACCTTCCTACAGAAAGTGAAGCCCCTGTCCGCCGGGTGCAGCTTCCCAGGGGGTGACCTTTGGGGGCAGAGGACTTGGAGGCTGGAGACTGCCTGCAGATTTCTGAGGGAAAGGGAAACATGATGAACCCATGTCTGATCCTGTGATGCTGCCCAAGCACGTGGTGTTTCATGATGAGATAGGACAATTTCTTTGTTCAGGGCTTAAATGCATCTTTCCCGTTAGTGAGAGAGAGAGAGTCGTGCTGCCTTCGTCATGTTCCATGCTTAACACAGGCTCAGCCTCAAAGATGTGAATAGCCCCAGCGAGATCATGAGAGGTCTTTGCATGCTCCAGGTCGTTACAACTTAGGCATGTACTTTGCTGAATCAAGGCTACAGCTCTTCATGTTCCTTGTCCTGCACAGCACAGTACTTCATGGTATTTGATCCTATGCTCTTGCAGTTTCTCACCAGAAGAACCACTGAGTCATCTAATCTGGTATGAACCCCAAGCAGTGGCTCATCAGCCAAAATTACCGGCAAATGCTTTCATCCAGTTCACCACCTTTTTTCTGAAGGAGAAGGGAAACAGCTGTTTGAGCAAGGACCACAGCCAGACAGCTGGACGCCTCCTCCGTGCAGGCAGCCAGGCTGCTGCAGCCACCCGCAGCGGAGAGGCTCTCCCAGCAGCAGCCTGGACCTAACCCTCGTCTGTGGCTGAGGCGGGATGCTCAGCTCCAGTCTGATGTCTTGACAAAGACCCTCAAATTCCATACATTTCTTCCTGCACTGTGAACACCAGCTTGTGTCTGGCTCAGGCTTTTCCTGAAAGGTCTTCTGCAAGCTGGTCATACGCATGGCTCCGTATACTGGCATTAGATTACGCATGTGGACTGCAGTGCTTTGGCACGCCTGATTATGCCTCTTCGTTTTTGAGTACCAGCTTTTTCTCACCTTTGAGGCATTCATGTTGCCTGGTGAAGTCACTTCTCAGTCATTTTTGCTCAAACCCAGCACAGCTTGACTTATTCAGACCTCTCTCTTGAAGGCTGACCTCTTTTTGGCCATAGCATCTTCCTACCAGAGTATCTTGAATTTCCAGTGGGGGGGTGATCTGTGAAGTGTCACCCTTGACTTGGTCAGTGGGACCTGTAGTCCTCACTCACGGGTTTCATGCTGGAGCTGTACTGAAGAGCATTGTGTTTCCATGGTGTGTCTTTCCTTCTGATTACTCATTTGTAAAACTCAGTGTTAGCAAGTCCTTCTGTCAGCGTGAATGTTACTGTCAGGGACCTTATATTTATTTCACTGAAGAAAATGTTGAATACTAGCAAGGCTAAGAGCAACCCCTGTGGAATCCCACCAGAAATATTTTCATTTGATAGAAATTCCCTACTGATGCCTGCTTTTAGCTCTATCATTTAGCCAGTTCTTAATCCATTTAATATATGCTTGAATAAAATTACGTAGTGCTGTTTTTTAATCAAAGTGTTATCTAGTATTAAATCAGCTGTCTTACTGAAATGCAGGTAAGTTCCATGCGTGTAGCTAGTTTCTCTAACCAAGCTCATAGTTTCAAAGTATAAGGTGCTTTGTTTGTTTTTCTTTTCTGTTGTTTTAAGATCTGGTTTCTGTAGAACCAAGTCAATTGACTGGCTTTAATTATGTTCTTTTGCAAGCATATCATCTGGCTTCTTTGCAAATATGGAACAAATATTTACCAAACACCTCTGCCTCTTTTGAATCATTAATAACAATCCTGTCATCTGTAGCCAGTATTATAGGCCTACACTGGATTTTTTAATTATTATTATTTTAATTTGCTCTAAGGTCTACTTAAATGTCACATATGTGTCAGGCATAGATTTTTCTCTGAAGTCTTCGGCTTCCCTTTTCAATTTACCGCACTTCATAATTTCTAACACATGTATAGATTTTGTCCAAAGAAAAAAAATCTTTTCCCATTTTTTTAAAACCCATGTTAGTCAGCAGGACATAAAGAAGGCTGTATCAAGCAAAAGTCTTAACTTCCAACCATGCTGAAATCAAGAAAATGAGACTCCAAGCCTTGTCCTGAATCTTGTCCCTGTCTTCCATGGAAATGAAAAACATTCAATTTTTGGCATAATTGGCGAACCTGGTATTTGCAGTGCCTCTAACTTTTCTATTAAAAGCGATGCTAGTCTGAACTGTAATCCATGAAAAATACCACCTTTTTGCTTTTTTCAGAGATTGTCTGGTCAGGAGGGGGGTCAAAACAACAGTCTGCAGCAAGTCATATGTCTCCACATTAATCCGCACAAGGAAGTGTCTGTTTCACTTATTTCCAAATGAGGAATGTTTTCTTTAGAGAGGTAGCAAATTGATTTTCCCCACATGGAGCATGGGATATCTCATTTCCAAAGCAAAACTTTCAGAAATGGCTACACAAGTCTGCTCTTTCTCCCTGTGGGTTAGAAAGCAGCGTGGATCCTTAGTGTTCCCTGCAAGGTTGTTTGCTGCTGTACTCTGGAGTTTCCAGGTCAGGTCTGGCATGTTCAGTGATAAAGAAAGGAGTAAGCAACTGTTTGCATTTAGAAAAAGTCTAGTAAAAATAGTTTTAATGTTCAAATTGTTCTATGTGCAGCTTGAGTAAGCAAGAGGTGTGTGTTTGTGGAGAGGCTGTGTGACCTCCAGAGCTCAGTGAGAGCTTTAGTTGTTGGTACATGCTCGTCACTGACTCATGCAGGCGTACTTAGGATCCTGAAGAGAGTTTTCCCAAATTCAGTTGATACTGTTAAACAAAGATCTGGGGTTTTTAGTGTAGTCTGATCTTTTGCTTTATTTTCCAGCCACTTTATTACTGACCCTTTGATACAATGCTAGGCTGGTTGCGACTTGCTTCTCTTCACCAGCTCTGTTGGGTGTGCCTGGGCAATAAATGCCCCGGCCCTCCTACTCGGACCCTGTTTCCAGGAGGCACGAGCTTTTAAATAAACTTTCAGGGGTGAAAGGAAAATAAATGAAATGTAAGATCGTGAATTCAGGATGCAGAAAAGGGAATGAGGTGAAGGAGAGAAAACAAAGAGATGAAGGTAATGAGAAAATCAAGAAAGCAGCTGGGACTCCAGAACAGTATGTGAGATTAACTAACCTTTGAACAGTTGTTGAGATTGTGCTTAAATATAGCAATATGCTTTTCTTAACTTTCAGATATTGCAGAATACCAGAAGCCCCCTAGAGGGGTAAGTGTTAAAACCATTAAAACTGTTAACTTTCTATTCATTACATTTTAAAAGGTGCAACATGTAAGCATATTTTTCAGCCAAGAGCTGACTTTTGCCAGGCTGCTTTAGGGGTGTCCTCAGCAACCAGCTATTTGCCAGCTGCCAGCAGGTATGGTTGGTTCACGGATTTTCTGGAGATCTGGGACCATTCTTCTCACCTTGACTTTGATGGCCAGGCACCTCCGTATGCCACCTCCAGCTTCTGTTTGGCACCTGAATTGTGAATAGCTCTGTGATCTGACACATCCTGCCATTTCCACCTGCCTGAGAGGGAAAGTCTCCTAGTCTGTTCTCTGTCTACTGATGGTTTTGCAGCTTAGGGCCAAGCATTCTGGTATCACAACTTTTGTGCGTGTGTGTGAAAACTGGAAGACGTATGAAGGACTGGCACAGTGCGGAAGGTTTCTGTGAGGAGACATTCTGCAAGGTGTCCTACAGGGTGGAGAGACTGTTGATATATTTAGCAGGTGTGCTGCAGCTTGCTCCATGCAAGCACAATTCTCTTCTGAACCAAGCACCACAGCACATCCCTGTTTATTAACTTCTTGCACCTTCCAGTACTTCATCTTAATCCTGGCTTTGTGATTACCTCCATCTGGTGCACTTGCACCTCTCATGTTTGGAGCTCACCTGACTCTGTAAGCCCACCCTAAATGTAGACCCAGATCTTCCACTGGCCCTTCTTTGCTGATGGCCCTGGATTTTTTCAAGCTCAGTTGTGTTTTTTGTAGTGTTATACTCTTGCAGTTGGCAAAAAATGCTGCTGATCCTTCCTTTTCCTTCATCTTTCCACAGAAACATGGTCACAAAACCAACAGGCAGCCAGAATCTAGTTGGCAGTGTAAGTTGTAAGTGCATTAGCAATGCTGAGCAGCTATCCCAGTACATTCCTCGGCAAAAAATGGCAATGGCCGTCCTTCCCTTTTCTTTTCATTTTTTTCTTTTTTCTCCCCCTTTTGAAGTGTTTCTGAGAAACTGGAGTACCAGCAAACCAGAATCAAAAGTCATATCAGGAAATAGTTACGCAGATCAGAGAGGCCTGGAAGAGGCGAGAACTTTGATCACAGGCATTACAATTGCTTAGATGTTCTCTAGAGTAAGTAATGTGGAGCGAGGAAGAAAAAGGTACATGTTTTAGGCATGAGTACAGTACTGTTTACTTACATGGTTTGTTGAGCAGCCAGCAAGGTCCAAGGTTATTTTGGACTCAGCATGAGTAAGTGATCCAGGTATGACAAATGAGGTAATGCATTCCAGGCTCATTAAAAACTCTTGGCTCCACCACTGATTTTGACAAAGTGCCAACATAGCTTGACCTCAACTGTGTGAAGGCCACTATTTTTTTTAACACCCTCCCTATAACAACACATCTTTTACATCAGCCAAAATATGTGCATCTAGAGAACAGTGTTATGGGGAAGCTTGAATTCATTGGACTTAAGAGGATAATCAGACTCCTAAAAAAGAGATAATTCTACTGTAACTAACCTACTAAAGTCAGGTACCCCCCAAACCACAGGCATTGTCTCTTGACTTATTTGTGCATCTAGGGGCGGTTGTGTGTACATAGTACATTGCATTCTCAGCATGGACATGGCTTAAGTGAGGCTGACTTGGTAACAGGGAGGTGGTAAGCCCAGCGATCACTTCCCCTTCCTGAGGATGCAAGTAAAGAAGGTGGCTGGTGGAGGTGCTGTCTTCTTGTGGCGGAACTTTTCCACAGTGTGTAGTGTTTCATCATGGCTGACCTCAGCAGCTCCCCTTCTTGGGTACTTCTCTTTCCCCAGCGTAGAACTTGCCATCCTTGGGTTTAACCCAGAGCTGGGAGTTGCAGTAGGCGGCAAGGCTTGCAAATGTTCTTGTTTCCCATGACCTGCTGAGCAGTGTCCCTGAAAGTTGAGCAGCTGAGGGTGGTGGTGGCGGCAGGAGTTCAGTGGCCACAACCTTATGAATTTTCTGAGTGGGTGGCCGTCTCCCTCCTCTCCTTCTGGTCCTTTCACGATCACCTACAATATCCTGATGCTTGCATAGGCTGATGAGAGTGCTGGAGGGGAAGATGTACTTTTTGAGCAATGATACTGTTCTGTGGCTTCATGAACAGAAAGGACCTCTGGCTTTGAGGAACCATCTAGCTGGTGTGAGCAGCCTTTACCCTGAGCTACTCTCTTTTCTGTGTGGCTCTCTTGCTTCGTGCGTCAGAGCCTGCTACTGAGCTTATCTCCATCACATGGTCTTTAATTCTTTGCTGTAGGTGCCTCTGTATTGTCCTTGTTCAATTATGGTGGTCTGTAGGCAGCTCACAAGAACAGGCTTTGGGTCAGCTTCTTCCTGGGGTACATTTTAGGTCAGCAAAGATTTGCCAATCTACATCTACAGATAATCTTAACTCCCTGTGCCGTGTAGAGCACAGGGTTGGCATTTAACCTCTCAGGTGTGACCGTTTGTAATAAAGACACATAGGGCATTGCTGGTGTTTTGGCACTGCAGAGCTTAGCCATGGTTTGGGGAGGAGGAGGCAAGGTACAAGTTTCCATCTAGGAAGAAGAAAAGAGTGATTAAATCTTAATTTCAGGTTACTGAGGGCAGTTACATTACATCGGGGACTAAATGCTTTTGGTTTTTTTAAAGGCAGGTGTACATGTGAGTGAGGATTTGCACAGAGGAGGTAGCAGTGGCAGCTTCTGCACCTCACCTTCCCTTTCACTCCCTACTCATGAAGACCATGGCTGTGTGCTCCTCCTTTTGCTCTCCTGCAGGTAGAGAAGGAGTTTGTAGACAGCCCAAGGGGTGTTGGGAAGGAGCTCAGCATGGCTGTGGCCAGCAGAAGTTGTTTCTGCTACTCAAACAGAAAAAGCTGAGGGCATTACTCCTCCCCTCCCTCTCGCCCCAGAGCCGTGTGCAGGGGATTGTGGCTACCTTCTCCTGTACCCTACTGCCATAGCACACCAGAGACTGGCACAGCATGGGTGGCCAGCCATGGCCCAGGCCGGCATGGGAAGTGTGTGATTTGGAACGAGTCCTCTCCCTCCCCGCTGCGCAGGAGGAGCAGGCTGGGGGCACACCTCCTGCCTCTCCCCTCTCTGGCTCCCCATCTCCCTCCCTCACTCCACTGGCACTGGCACAGGCACAAGCTGTTTCCTCTTCTTTTTTCTGCTGCCCAGTCTCCTTGTGTCTCACTCAATCACAAGTTAACGTTTCATGGTCTTCTGGGTAGTACTGATCCCTGATGTCGAATGGCACACAGCAATCACTGTGATTTGCAGTGACTACCTATTTCCACACAAGACCCATGGACCCTTTCAGACACGGAGGGGAAGAAAACATTCCTGTCTCTGGACAGATTCCTATAAATAATTTTCTCTTTCTTGAGAACTCACAACCGAGATGGCAGTAAGACGTATTCCAGAATGGGAAGAGTTGTTAAGATATGGTTGTCATCATGGTTTGTGTAACTGTTGATATTCATGACATATCCATTTCACGCGCTTTCACTTAGTCGGGAGCACAAGACTTTTACCATCAAGTACTAGTCTGCTGAAAAACAAAGTCCACACCGCATGCGTACTAGTTAATAATCACACCTTTTGTTCTTTATGGTTACAAATGCTTGAGCTGGAGTTAGATCTTCATTCATCTTGGATTCTTGCATGATTCCTTGTGAAACCCCCTGTTGCAGCCTCAGCAT
This sequence comes from Ibidorhyncha struthersii, assembly GCA_013398815.1. NCBI lineage: Eukaryota > Metazoa > Chordata > Aves > Charadriiformes > Charadriidae > Ibidorhyncha > Ibidorhyncha struthersii. Next base: position 278,680 of record VZSZ01005026.1, on the reverse strand, counting down.
GCTCTGCAGCAGTGGGCAGCATTGCAAGCGGTGGTGGTTGCCTGGCGGGGCCAGCCGGCTTGGTGGGCTCTGGGGGACAGGTTTGTTTAAATGACACCAGCTGGATCTGCTGCTCAGGGAAACAAGGAAACAACATGCTGATATAAAACTGGCATCCAAGGATTGCTGGAATGGTCCCTCTGAACTCCTGTTGGTAGGTAATGGTATCAGGTCTGATGGTGACATATATGGGAAGGATAACCATCCCAAGGTGGGAAGCATGGCCTTGTGCTCCTCCAGCTCTCCAAACACAAGGAGAGTGCTTGTACTGTGTACATTTTGCAGCTGGCTGTGTTTTACCTGGTCATAACTGAAATGTCTGCCAGGACTCAGCAGGTGAAGTGGCTTTCCCTGCTGGGCTCTAGATTGCTATCGCACCTACAGGTTTTGCATGGAAGATAATTTCTTGTGTGTTGCCATTTTCTAAATGAACTTGCCCTTTGTGATGACTAGCAAACTTGGGATGAGCTGTAATCTCAAGAAGAGCCTCCTTGAGTCAGCAAGGCATAGGCCTGTGTGGGCTTCAAGTGGACGAACGCCCTTTGGCTCCCGGAGGTCTCAACTCGGAGGTTTGGGCCATTTGTATTGTACCGGGTGTACATCTCTGCTGACAGCTGTGCTGGGTTAATATTGATCCTTTGAATCACACCGAGGTAGAGGCAAAAAAAGTTCCCAGCAGCCCATCAAGGGTCCCAGTGTTCAGTAGGTGAGTTTTCCCCTCTTTCGAATATATCAGGAAGCAAAAAGAAAGAAAGGAAAAGAAAAAGGCCACAAATTGGAAAAAGCAAACGTGTTGTCAAATGCACAGGAAAGCAAGTATTTAAAATGGTAGTATGTCATATCTCTCATCCTCCTGTTTCAGGCACTTAGACTAAAGAGGTGGCAAATAAATGCAAACTCTTTTCTGTACTTATTTATTCAATTTTTCACTTTAATTTGCTTTGCTTATGTTCTCACCTTCTGGGAATGTACAAGTTATCGGGTCTCACTGCCACAAATGCTTTCAGAAAATGAATTTGAAAGCCATATGCACAAACGTGTGAAGAAATTGAATTTTTTCGGATATCCTCAGGTAGTCATGCCAGAAGTTCTTCTGCACCAGAAAGCAGAAAAAAACATGGGATATTCACTTAGCTGTCCAGTACATACTGAACATCCAGTGTCATCAGGAAAATTGACTGGGACTAAGCCACAACATGTGTGTAAAATTGCTTTAAAATAATTATGAATAGCAAATTCAAGAAATCTGCAGTGTGCTCATGAATATGTCAAAAATGAAAAAAAAAATTAAACCAAGTATGTGACTTGTAAATTATTCCTTCAGTCCTAGTCATATTTCCTAGCTCAAGAGAACAAAATGGATGTAGCTTAAATATAAATAATCTTCGAATAATGCATTTATTTATAATGATCTAGGGAGCAAATGTTAATGGCTTTGTTTCAAGTGTGACTGGAACTATTTAAAATGTTTTCTTTTATGGAGTAGGTACTAGAGGCAAGGGCCTTCTCTTCTGGTATTAATTCCTATTGCTGCTTTCTTGTTAATTGTGCATCTGATCTGGAATCAGATCTGAAGTGATCTAAAGTCATACAGTGGGGTGTGTGGGACGGTCCTTGTGTGTGCTGCAGACAGACCTTCCCGGCTGCAGCTCCTGAGCCACAGGGAGAATGCAAATACCCCATTTCATAGTGGGTTTGTGCCAGTTCTGCTGTGGAAGGCTCAAATTCAAACAGTGTTTATACGCAAGCTCAATATACCTGGAATTTAGGAACAAATGCCTTCTTGCTTTGAAAGCTTTTAGCAAAACATTAGGGGTGCTTTATAGTGTGATACAAAGTACAGTGCCAAAACTCAGGATAACAAGTATGTTTGGAAAACATTGAGCCTTGAACTAGTTTATTTATTAAAAAAAGACAGAAAGAAAGAAAAAGTCATTCACGTCCATGTGTATTTGATCCTAGCTGAAGCACATCTCTCTCCAGCCGTTGGTTGGACCGGGTCAGGAATCCATTCATTCGAAGGCTAACATTTTAACGCATGTGCCAGTGTGTAGTAAATTGAGGGAATATTTCTATTTTCTTCAGTACCTTTATAAAAATGGTGTGACTGCTGGGGCTCACCGTGGTCAAGGATCTGTCCATCCCATCCAGGTCGTGTGCAAAAAGCAGTAAGCATCAGGAGGACATCAAAGACGAAGGGCTGAGTGGGGTTTATAAATAAGGCAGGGCGGCATGGCCAGGGCTGGCAGTCTGGCAGCTGGTGCTGGAGTCCTCGGAGCTCATCCCACGCTCCCGCCGAGTCGCTCATCTCTGTTTATATGAGTAATGGAGCGGCTGGGGGAGGGGATTTCTAAGCACGGAGCAAATACTCTTAGTGTTCATTTTGTGTAAGACTGACATCCACACCAAGTCGAGACTTCCAGCGACGTAGTGTGCAGTCACATGCTGTAGCATTCATGAGTACAGATATAAATCAGGCAGATGTTTGTCGACTGGAATGGGTAATAATTTCTTTCTCTCTTTGTTTGATTTTGCATGTTAGCCTCAGATGACAATTTCAGAATTGCTTTCTGCAGTACTTTTCAATAAGCAGAATGTGCTTCACTGGAGATAGAGGGAGATATTTCTATAGGGAGATAAACATATTTTTGTATATACACAAATATGGACTTACACACATATGCACATGCATATATTTTTTTTTTTACTGTGTGGCAGTGCTGGGGGAAGAAAAAGGATATGTCTTTTGGACTTTTGGTTTTAAACCCACAGCTTTTCTTTTTCTCTGAACAGACCAAATATGACACTGTTACTCAAACTATAAAATCAAATTAGCTCCCTTTATTGTGTTTGCAAACTAATTAAAATGTAAAATGTCCTGAAACCACTGGCTTACTGTGTGACAAATGTAAGATTAGAAACAATTAGAAGGCACTCAAGAGGTTTGTGGTGTTTAGATTTCTGACGTTGTTCTAATCATCCCTTTAAGTAACGAAAACAATGGTTACCTAGAAATTAAAGGTTTAAAGGAAATTATCTTCTTTGGTACAGTCATTAGTTAATGATTGTTTATCATTTTAAATGTTGCCATAGTAGTTGGAGGCTGATTTTTAAATCTGAAAGCAGGCAGGACATGTAATAATGAGCAAACATCTGCTTCATCTATTACTTCTATATGTTATCATAATTTATATTGTAATACCACTATTGAAAGATGAGTCTGATATTTTTGTGATGATCCATATCCCGTTCTACGTATGGCTCAGCACGGTTAGGATTTAGTCACTGTGTTATTTCAGAGCTGTTTTATCTTAAGAATTGGACAAAACTGAAAGTGATTCATGTTAATTTATATGTGTGGTATGTAACCTTTATGAAACAATCAATCACTTATTTCAGTACTTGTCAACTTCCAGAACGAGTTGTTAAGGGGTTTTTTGATCCGTTTCAGGACTCGGGGGTAATTTTTTTTTTTTTTTTAGAAGAACTTTGACGAGAATGACAGGATACATAAACATTTCTTGGAGCTGTAAGGAATTTCAATATTTCAGAACATTTCCAAAACCAGATGTTTCCCAAAGTTGAAAATAGTAGTTAGTACTCTAACTTGAAGATTAGAAATAATAAATGCAGCAGGGTGATTAATGCAAAGTTACCTATTAATATTCTATTTTGTTCTTTTTTGTACCATGGAGAAATATTTGTGCTTTCTCTCCAAGTCCTTCAGAGACCAGTGTTTGACTTTATATTAATTAGTTATGTGAAAGTAGAATAGATTAGCCTTGGGGGATATTCTATAGAAACGTATAGTGTGTCAAGATGTAACCTGTGGAGGATGGGAATCTAGTAATAAGCATTTACTGTAGACAGATGTGTACATTTCTCTGACTGATTTTAGTGGAATTATTTATTATGCTTTCAGCTGTTAAGAATCCAGTATAAGACAATGTGCTCAAATTGTTCTCCGTTAATTTTCAGCTCCAAATCTTAAAGGCAGACCACGCAAAAAGAAGCCTTGCCCACAGAGAAGAGATTCATTAAATGGCATTAAAGATTCCAACAATAATTCTGAAAGCAAAGCTGTTGCCAAGGTAAATCACTTAATAATACTCTTTTCAGTACACTCTCCTTTTTTAGGTACAGCTCTGCCTTTGTTTCCCAGCATGCTGTTTCAAATTTAGAATGTAACTTATTTTCTTGGGGAGATAAATGTAATTGTTTTCAATAGTTTTATTCTTCACTTTAAATCATGTGTGCGTTCAAAGTTACCAGCAGCTATAATCACCTAACAACCTAAGGCTATCAGCTTGTTGGTAACTGGTAGTGCTTAAGCTTTCTTGGCATCTAGTGTTAGTTTTCACATTCTGTGACACACAAACATAGTTTGTGACAGTATCTTCGAATTAAAAATAAACCAGGGAGCAGCTCACCCTGTTACAATGTACTTCTAAATATAAGTTTGAAGATAAACAGACTATGAAACAAGAGCCGCTTCAGTAATGGTTTCTAAGAAGCTCACACAAACGACATTACCCTGATGTTAAGATCTCTTTTTTTTTAGTTAGGGAAAAAAAAAGATAAAAGCAGAAATTCAGTACGAAGGCTTAAAAAAAAAAATACTGGGCTGTTTCTTTAATACTTAGTGCTGAGCTGCATGTTCCAGGGTTTGTTGAATAGTGCATGCTTTTACAGAGTCTTCTGTATGTGCTGCAGTGTTTCGCCCTTACTGCAAGTAATAATTGGATCGTTGATTTGTGTTTATAGACTTAATCTTTTAGATATTTATGGATTTGTGTCTTTTCCTTAAAATATTTTAAAATGGAGTTTCTGTAATGTAATTTACAACCTATTTTCTATGTTGTCTGTGTGGTTTTAAATAGAAATTTGGCTTCTCTTAAAAAAAAAAAGAGTACAAATGGCTCCTTTCAAGATGATTTAATTTGAAACTGTAAGATGCAAAGATGGAAAATTACTTAGAGCAATACTTGTAGATTTATATCTGAGGCAGAACTTTGTCACTGTGATACTTTTGAGCTAAACAGCTGAACAGGTTTGCATAGACTGAATTTTTAGGCCAACTCCTCCTGAATCCATTGTTTCAATAAATTAGATGGATGTGTATCTGAAAAATGCTTCCATTGTTGTGACCATCTCTTTAGGAAATACAGTGACTCTATAGATCCATTTACGTTGTATTGTTGTGTGCAGTGAATGTCCTGGGAGATTAGGAGGTTAAAGAGGTCAAGTGGAAGTGTTCTGCTCTCAGTTTCTCATAGGAAGGCAAATTAAATTCCACCTCCTCCTCCTCCCTAGGAGTTCAGTTAAAATTGTGCCTTCTGTTGATGACGATAAAAGAGGCTGAAGTTCATGATGAAGCTCTGCCCTTAAGTCACTGTTTCTCTTCTTTTTGTGCCCTATTGTGCTCAGCTGGGGTCTGTACTATTGTATTAGACAGGCATGGTAAAAGGCGATGGAGCCTGGTGTGTTGAGTTGCGGGGTCCTGCCAGATACTATAGAGTTTGCCTGAATGTTTTTGCTCTGTGGAAGAATGTGCAAAATCCGCGGTGTGAAGATGTCTCAATTTGCCTCAATTCCCTCTTTCCCCAAGATGTTTCTCATGTTAAAATATTACCAGCAAACTGCAGCATGGCCCACATTGTCAAAGCACCCCAGACTGCAGCACAAGTAGTTCTGCCTCTTCAGCACCTGATATATAGGTATTAGATAATTAAAAACAACAGTCACACTTCATACCAAATTGTTTATCCTCTCTGTTTATATTTGGGTTCACCCTACTAGTCAAATGGGAGGATGTTTCAGATAAGAAGTAATTCTGCCTATTTATCTGGTCATACTGTGCTCATCATTGTGCAGATATTAATAGCATTAATTATCTTGGCCAGCTTAATTTCATTATAAATAATAGACATGCTCATGATATAATGTCTTTGCATGTAGTCACACTGACTTCACTGTGGCTCTTCACATCAATCTGTGTCTCAGGGATGTGGATATACTTTAATAAGAGGGACAGTGAAGCAGAAACCCTCTACAGCAGATGTATTGCACTTCATACAGACCCTGCCTGTGGGTTTCTGGGGAAGGAAGGGAAGTGTATTTGGGGAAGCAGGGGGGGAGTGGAGATCTACCTACTGTCTTCTCATTGTTGGGAACAGTTGGGATGTTAAGTCATCTTAAGCTCCATGTTGGGCTTCACCATCAGTTTTCTTCTACGTCCGTGTTCCATCTGTGACCAATGCTGACAATGGATATGTGGAGAGCAGAGTTGAACACTGCTAGTGTAAACGGGACAGATCCACTTGTGTCAGAAGTTGAAACATTTTGGCAGCGTTCCTGGCTGTATTCCTGTTCCAGCTAAAATCCCTTTTGACCAGAAGCTGTGCCGCATTCATCCTCAGATCATGGCACCCAGTGTCTGACAGCAGCCTCATTTCTCAGGTGGTAGGGCGACGGCTCTGATGGAGATGCAGTGGCTGTATGGTTTGGGTCGGGAAATGGCAGAAATGGCATTCTGAAGACTGTGGTTTTGAGCCTGTCAAGACCAACACAAGTCACATAGTTGTAATGACTTGCTGAATTTCATGTTCTCAGCTGTCAACGACTAGGAAGCTTTGTACCTTCTTCCAACTTAGTTCTTATTAGGCATGTTTACCTTGAACCTTCAGCAGATTGTTTTGTAGGCTTTTACTGTTACCGGACACAGAAGAGCATTTGGTTGGGTAGGAGCAGCTCTGAGTAAATTCCAGTGTTAGGTGGCTTGTTAAAAATAGATGGATAGTGGCACAGACAATGTGGTCCTGGACCTGCAGGTTCTGCCAGGGCAAGTGGGTCTTTCGTGTACCACTTCATGCTTTTTGATCTCCTTGCTGGTCACTGCATCCGTTTTAGTACCTCCTGGGGAAGATCCCATGGGAGTTTCCTCTCAGGATGGGAATGTAAAAATCACAAGAATAGGAGGCCATCTACTGAGGCAGGATCAGCTCTCCTGGAGAGACGTATGTCAAGCTCTTCTCTCCAAACACTCACAGGACTCTGGAACCTTTCGTACTTCACGTGTCATCAGTGCTGGACAGGCTTTTGGGACTTGTAGGCTCCAGCATGACCCTCATCGTACCTGCTTCATGCTCCCAAAAAGCATTCCCATTCAAAGTGTGCAGAAGTGCACTGTAAGGCTTTTTAAAACTGGCTGATCTGACCATTTCGAAGAGCCGAAAGGATTAACTTGTTAAAATGGAAATTGTCCCCGAATTAATCTGCTCATTACACCTCTTAGTGCAAATGCTAAAGTAAATCTCGCACTTCATTTGTAGGGTAAGATCTGGGAAATAGGTTTTAAAGTTGCCAGAATATGCTTTTCCTGTGGTCATAGGTGGCCTGGCATGCTCTCAGACCTGGAGATTTATTCTGAGCACCTCGGCCATTGTCTGATTGAAACTCTAAAATGCAGGTCTGTAGTGGTCTGTGTTGTGTGTCACCTCTGGCAGAAGTCAAACACATGGCTGTACCCATGCGTGTTCACCCGCCATTTGGTAATGGATCTTACGCCTCTGATGGAACACAACAGTAGGAGGTGGTCAGATGTTCCCACAGCCCATCTCAGTACACCTCCAGCTTATCCACACTGCGGCACTGGGTTGCCCGTCTGGCCTTAGTCCTCAGTCTCGCTTTGGAGGTGTTACTCACACTGAGGATGCAATGAAAGTTTTAACTCCTCCTGCGGATTGAACTCTGCCTTAACAACGGAGTCATTCAGGCTTTCTGAGCAGACCAGAAAAGAGAGCAGGGCCAAGCAAAACTCTGTGTTCGGGATCCTCCTCCAGATCTTTGTCCTCTAGGAAGATTCAAAATCATGTTTTGAGAGAGAAAGTCGGTGCATGTTGCCTGGTGCAAATCTGGCATCGCTGTCACTGACTTGGGTATGTTTATGTTGGATTTACACCGGTGCTACCCAGAATGGCATTTGGCCCTTTTTGGTTCTCGTTAATTGTTGGTCATGGCATTCATCCATATCTCCTGTCAGACAGTGGGGAGGTTCCAGAAGTGAGGCTTGTGCCTCAGACGCTGGGCGGATGAAGCATTGCAGCCCTCATCAAAGCTTTGTTGAACCTGACAGTGCCTGAAGGCCGTCCGTTGCATTTTGGCACGTTTGAGTTCCACAGGTTCTTTGATCTCACTTCTCTGTACACTGGAGAGAAGGAGGTTGTGTGTTGCACGGGGTTTTCTCACTCCTGGTGGCTTTTTAAATGTTATTTTCTTTGTTTCCTTTTGTCTCCTTGGGAGTAACATCTCTTGCCATTAGATTGCTTACATAGCTGTGAGCTTTGATTTCATTTAGCATTCATGCCCAGGTTGTCTTTGCAAACAGAGTTCTGAATTGTCCAGTTTGAAAAACAAAATCTATTAAAAAGATTGATTGATTGACTGATTGACTTTACCTAGCAAGTAGGTGACAAAACTGAAAAATTGTTCCCAGGTCCAGTGAATTTGTTCCAGGTTTTAGCTTACAACAAATTTGCAGCTCAAATTAAAAATCCTAAATTTATTAAAATCATGGGTTCATACTGGGAGTGCTAACTCAGTCTAATGGTATAGCATTGAAAACTATGACAATGTAATCTGAACTTTATAAGGGGAAGCTGTTAAATAATTTTGTGAGGAGCCAAAGTAAAAAAAGTCAAGGGATTACAGCTCTGAACTGAAAAGTGCATGAGGAAATCCAAAGTTAATTTAATAGGAAAAAAAATCCCATTAGCTCCATTGAATTTTGGATGAAAATCAGGATCTTTGCAGAATTTTAATCAACAAGTATATCTATTACTAAAAGGCAAAGCATCGTGTCTTGTGCCATAGGAAGACAATATCTCTTTGAACCATGCAACCAGAGAATATTGAGCAATACAGTGGGCATACTTCGGCAGTAGCTGATCAGGAAAAATCCCCCAGGAAGTCCGTTTCCCAGTCCCTGCTGCGTTGCCTGGGAGGAACGAGCCTGTACCCTGTGGTGTCTAACAGGGAGGTTTTTCAGCAGCATCAATTACCTTGGAAAGTTGTGGCCAGTTCTCTCATCTGGTTAGGAGATAGCGCTGCTTTGTCCAACATCTGTGGAGGAAAACTACGGAGGCAGCTAACCTTAAGTCAGTGCTTTCTGCAAAGTTAATACGTGGGAGGAGTATAAAAGAAAAGATTTTGCATTCCCTGAGCCTGAACACAGGATAGCTTTATTGAGATAAAATAAGCATATCATAGTCTATCCTATGAGATGTTTGTTTGTTTACAAGCACTTACCTAATGCTCTTCATAGCACTTACTTCCAAAATGTCAACAAGTACACAGGAAGCACCTGACCTGGTGTAGAAGTGGGCAGACTGAAGGAGAGTGAGTGGCTTACTTGGCCAAGAGCTCCTGTCTTCCTCTTCAGCGAGATACCCTGCTCTCCTCTGCTGTCCTCCTAAAATACCAAATACGGGCTCTTACAGTCTCTGTGCTCGCTCTGGGAGCACAAAGGACATGTCTTGGATGTGGTATGGAGCTGCCAGAAGGCTCCTCACAGAACTCAAAAGCATTGAAGGGACAGGGCAAATTCAAAATACGCGTAACCATCTCCGCTACCTTGTATTAGAGGACTTGCAGTATTTCACTGGAAATGTATCAGTCCCATCTTGGTCATGGAGAGTTTTTAAACATCACTTTGCAAGGTTCTGCTCTTTTGTTTTTTGTATACATAAATTATGGGACTGCTTGAGTTGTAATTTGCTTGATTCAATGAGAGGATTATCTTCAGGAGGACTGCAGGATTAAGCCGGTCTCACTGGATATTTTTTCCCATGTTTGAATACTGATGAGAGGTAAAGTGGTGCCAATTTGTTGACTACCTGACTGGCACACGTCTGCTGGGGAGGCCAGTGGGAGACCTGGAGCTCTGGGACTCGTGTGCATTGGGGCTGCTGGTGTCTACCAGGACAGGCTCCAGCTGCCAGCCTCTTCCTTCTGCTGAATACTTAGGGCTGTGCTTAAGTTTAAGCAGATGCTCAAACTCACTTGACTTAAGTCCGTGCTACAGCAGAACCTCCACTTGTGTGTGCTGAGAGCTCTGCCTGGGTAAGGCTTGCCAAGGTTTGCATCTATTTTGGTGGGCCAAAGAAGAGAAAAATGTGTTGTTTCAGAGCTGGCTGCTGAGTGTTCCTGGAAGGGGCTGAGCACCCTCAGCAACAAGGGTTGTCTACAGGAGTTGACAATGCTCAGTGTCAGTCCTGGAATGAAGGTTATTATTAGACTTGCTAATGGCAAGTGTATGTGAGAGATGGGAGCTGTCTGTGACATAGCAATGTATAGTCATAAAAATGCAGATCTGGAGAGCATTACCAATTGGTTATAATGATTTAAAGATGTGGCTATTTAAAAATGTTGTGACTAAGATTCAGAACAAGACATTTAGCTCTATAAATAGCTTCCTTTGTTTCCCCTCAAACGCAGTTGCATGGTTTGGCCTTCATTTTTTCAACAATCCATCCTGCTAGGAGAGGGTATTTATTCCTTAAGTGAAAATTAAAGGTTACCCAGATCTGATATGACATCTTTTCTCTTCCCAGGTAAAATGTGAGGCTAAGTCAGCTTTGCCCAAACCCAAGAGTAACAACAGCAACTGTAAAAAAAGCTCAAGTGAGGATAAATCAAAGATTGCCGTAGGTGAAGAATGCAGAGCTGATGAGCAGGCTTTCCTTGTGGCTCTTTATAAATATATGAAAGAAAGGAAAACACCAATTGAACGAATACCCTATTTAGGTTTTAAACAGAGTAAGTATCCTTTTTCTCACTTTCTTGTTGACATTTTAGAATGGTTTGGCTTCTCTGGAGAAAGCATTTGCACACAAAGCCTGTTTTAAAGCCTTATGGATGGGGGGACCATGTTTTTATCTACACATTTTCCAGTCCAGGCTTTTCACTGTCTTATGCCTAGATTTGCATCTCTTCCTTCTGGGGTAGTTGCTGCTGGATATTTATAGGTTTAAATCCGCTGATTATGACTAGAAATAGGCATGTTGAAAACCCTCTAGTTTTCTGTTTTGTAAATCTGCAGCGTTTGTAATGCCTTTCTTCTGAGTTAATAATATGACGTATCTTTATTGTGCCCAGATGTTCTTTATGAAAGGACAAATATTAAAGGAAGACATTTAAAGGTGGTCAAGAAAGGCACAAAAGGGATCGTATTTTTAAGCCCCAGAATGTGTTTATTATAGTTAATAAATTACTGACTTTGGAGAATATAAAACCAGACTGTATCTGTTTAGTACAGAATGCAATGTTTAGAATTGCTTTGGCATGTACAGTTTGTAGTGCCACAATCTGTAAAGCAATTGTAGGTGGAGAAGATACAGTTGTAACTAAATTTTACATAAATATTGCAGTTCAATGTAGATCTTTCAGAGTTTCCAACAAAAGCTGTAAATGGGGGTATTTTTCCTCCTTATCTATAGATTGAATGATACTTTATTTCCTTAAAGGGAGAACTCCATGGATTGAAATATTATTTACACTAATTTATCTCCCAGATTAAAACCATGTGTTATTTTGATGAAGAATGTCAAACCTGTATGTTTTACATAACAATTTACATACCTAATAGCAATTGGCACTGATTGCAACAGGCCTCCAGCAGCCATTATAAACTTATATAACTCCGAATGATTACAGTGTTTGTCTGAAAACTGGCTGCTTGAAATGGAAGTAAAATTAATGTACTATGAACAGCTTCGTTGCATTATGCATTGATTCAGATTAAATCAAGACCTAAGCAAAGCTCTTGATAGCTTTGAAACAGCACAAGGTTCAACGAGGCTTTCAGAACGTTTTGTGTTGAAGAGAGGATTTTTTTTTTCCCCCCATTTTATTCTGCACTCCCTCAAGCATGGGGACAGGCTGGGCTTGAAAGACAAGCTAAAGTATTATTTCTAAAATTCCCCACTGGGGGTAGGGCCCTCTGCTAACATTTAGCTGAAATACACTGAAAGTTCCTTGACATTCGTGATAAATTAGGGGCCTGATCCGGCAAATACTTAAATGCCAAGAGTAAATATGCTGAGAAGAGCAGAAGTGTTTGCAGGACAGGGCTCTCTATTTGTCCAGCATGACTTGTGCAAACATTGCAAATATAAATAGGTTAGTGGGGAGAAGCAGTATGTACACTACAATAGAGCATCCCCCCGTGGAGGAAGAGATCCTGTCCTCTGTGATCTGCAGCGTTATTGCCGAGTCTGCCCTGAAGTATTTGTAGTGTGTCTATGGGAAGTCACTGTTTGTTGGTGGAATAGTGCATACATCTTTCATAGAGCTGTGACATCAATTTTTCTTCTCGCAATTAAAATAAGATAAAAATAAAATACACCAGCAGCAAGCAGTGGCCTCATGGGAAAATGGGCCAGGATGAAAAGCACATGAGAGGGGAGGAGGTCTGCAGGAACTTCTGCAGCATCTCCCAACACATCTTTTGAATTAAGTTGCCTCTGTCCCTCCCACCCCATAGCCATGGGCAAGGCACAACTACTCATATCATAATTATTATGGTAATTTTCATTTGTGCTTCCCCAAGGTTCATTTGCACAGGACCAGTTAGAATGCATCTTATTGTTTATTGATTATGGAGGCCATTATCTGAGCTGCAGTAAATATTGGATATTGTTGTTTAATCAATAAGCTTTCGCTGTGAGCCAGTATGTGGCTTATGCTTGCTTGCTAATGAAATCAGTATTAAACAAATAATTAAACACAACGTTCTTCCCAATGAGTAATTTTTATTATCAAAGTTATGGAAACATGCTACAGTCATTATACCGTGCCTCTTATCATCAAAGTCAAGTGAGCCTATTACCTTTGTCTCAGTGTATTTTTCCTGTCCTGTTAAAGAATCTGAGTTCTCTTACATGTAATTAAAAATATATATAGTATGGGCTAATATTTACTCTTCAGCTTATGTAAATACCACTTTGGAAAATGTTTCACAGGAGCTTTTTCAGGGGCTGTGAGCTTTTTTTTCCTCTATTTTTTTTTTAACTGTTTAATTTACATTTCTTTGAAATATGTTGGTTAATGCAATGCTTATCTAAATACTTATTGTCCCTCTAACAGTTAACCTTTGGACTATGTTTCAAGCTGCTCAAAAACTGGGAGGATATGAAACAGTAAGTGTTTAAGTAACTTAAATGAAATAATTGTGCAATCTAACTTTTCCCTGGTAGAAAAAAAATGTAAAAGCAAACAATCATTTGCTGCATTTTAGGCTAGCTGTACACATTGTGGCTTTATTGGACCATTTTTGGAAGCAGTCCCAATTAGTTCCAGGTTTGGCAAAATTGTAAACTTGTCGTAAAAACTACAAGTGGAAAACATATGTAACTCTTCCCTGTCAAGGAAATTAGTTGGGTCTGTAATTTTTTCCCATGTTGAGAAAGGGCTATTATTGTACGACAAGCCAAGATTGCATAAAAGAAATTTCTCTTGGCAACATCCCTGACATCTGTTCATGTCTAATATGGGAAATATATTAAAGGCTTTCAAAAGTAATCAGCATTGTCCATTAAGGAATAGTATGCTGCAGTATCTTCTCTTATTCCAAGTGTAAAAGATCTTTATTAGACAAGGGTCAGTACCACATAAACAGGAAGTTATCAAAGTAATTCAGAAAAGTCTCTGACACTTTTTATCAGCTAACTGTATCTGACAAGAGCGGTTTATTTTTAGCTCACAGGAAAATGTGATGGCCATGGACTTTACAGCATGTATTTTGAACCAATAAAATATCAGAGCAACAAACTTAGATTAAAATCTTGAAATGAGAAGAAAGAGCTGCATTAATATGGCACATCGAGATGACATCTGTAATAAAAACCAATTGACATAGGAAGATGTCGTCATTGGAAATATTTTCTTTGCACACAATGATCAGATTAAGTTGTTCAGTTCCTGCTGCAGTTGGATGAAAGAAATTATTTTTGCTTTGTTTACGAAGTAATCTGGGACATATCTGTGCTGTAGAGAAATGACAAGAAGAAATGCACTATCAAGAAACTGAAAGTCGTTTGAACCAAAATACAAAACTCACTGTTTTCCTTCCATGTAATAAAGCATATTGTTCTGTAAATCAGCAGCCCGGCTTGATTAGCATGGGTGTGGCTGGGATTTTATGAAACATGAAGTCTAACATTCTCAACAAAAATATACACTTGATTTGGCTTTTATTGTTCGTATATCTTTCATTAATCAGCACATACCATGCTTATGTACAAAGGTGTGTGTAGGTGTGCTCATGGGTATATATGAATGAATAGCTACCATAGATAGATCGTTACTGCAATTATGAGCCAACAGTAATTGCTGTGAGTTGTAAAGTGCAATGAAAATGAGGGGTAAAATCTTGAACTTGATCCCAGAGCACGAGGGAAGGTGGAGAGGGAGATTGAAAGGAGAGTGGCGTGTTCAGGGTGCTCGGGAAGGCAGGCGATTTTCACAGCAACGTTTCAGATCTGCTTGAAGGGACCAAGGATAGAAGCAGGGATGCCAAAGTGGTGGCTTGATGCAGAGAACTGAGTTTTAGTGCCAGCATGAGAGGGAGAGGGATGGATTTAAAGATGCTGGCGAAGGTGAACCTCTGTGCCTGGGCAGAGCAGGAATAGGATGGTGAATTTGTGAACATGATGCCCGAGAGCCAGGTCTACCAACAGTGGCAGAAACATGAGAGGATCAGAGGGGAAGGGTCACATGCATGAGAACGTCACCTACAGTAGCATCAGTCCACCCTTGTCTCAAAGCTCCTGTCCTTTTCTCTGTGACAGATGTTCTCTGTTGTTTAGGGACATTTGTCACCTTTGATGAAAAAGTACTGTGGAGACATAGAACATGTACCAATGTGCTTCTTAGAGAAGTAAAGCAATTGCTTGCTGATCGGTAAATGGCAAGGCAAGCATAGCTCACACCCTCTGACATACCCAGGAGCCCAGCTTGGGTTTGAGAGTGACTCTGGCTGAAGTGATGAGCCTGATCCTAATTTTATGGATACAAGTGGTGTCTGTGCTCTCTGCAGAAGAGCTGAAGTTGGGAGGACTGTTGTGATGCAATTTAGGTTGTACATGGAGCATGAGGTTTCCTGACCTCATTCTCTTAACAGTCTAATCTTCAATATGGATCTGCCTTTGCTTTACATTCCCTGAATGTTAAACCAATAGCTGTTGCAATACTTTGACCTGTGCACACCCTGGTTTTTTATGGCCAGTTGATATTCATTGAGTTTGCCAAGCTGCATTTGTTTGTATATGTTTTATCATGGCGAGTATTGCTGAGAGGGTTTTGTGTTTGATTCATGTTTCATTTTTCAGCGAGGCAGTGGATGACTGGGGTGACATGGACCTCAGTATCAGTTCCAGAATCTTAGGCAGTTCTGCTTAGGTGTAGAAATTTTGAGTTGAGTACTGTAGTTCAATAATGACCAGAATCCACCGCTCACATGCACAGTGCCAGTATCTATTGGTGATGAGAAGTCATGTGCAGAGCAAAGGCTTTCTCGAACTTACCCTGGTGAATACACATTTATCTATTATCGACCTTTCCAATTGACTTGAGCAAGTCATTTGTCCCTTATAAGGGCCTTTAACTTGTTTTAAAATTTCACAAGTTTCTAGTTTGTGCATTTAGATAGAAATGGGTCTTTTCCCTTGGAAGTATTGTAAAGAAAAGAATATTTAAAAGCAGATACTTGGCTTCAGCATGTGGCAGCCATTTTGTGAACAGGAAACAAATAAAAGATTGGTTAAAATCACATATGGGAACTTAGAGTGGTCAGATGACTAGTTTTTTACTAACAAGTATAGAAGCCTTCCCAGTTAAAGCAGTTGCAAACTTTACATCCTTGTGTTTGGCAAAACAATGACAACCCATTTTCAGTTTCATCCTCTGCCCTGTCCACCTTGTCCATCTATAGATGCTTCGATGGGTCTTTAAAAACATCTTTGAGAAAGAAGCACAGATTATGTACGGTGTTTTCCAGCTTTGGCCCAGATTGCCACGACAGTGCAAGACCGCTGAGTCCAGGCCTGTCAGTTAAGGATCTAAAAGTGAATGCAAACAGCCAGGGATTGGATTTGAGATGCAGGGAACAACTTTCTTAGCCATCTGTCTGACTTTCCTTTATTGTCATGTATCAGAGGCTGGGATGGATCCAGTGAGGCTTGACAGAGAGCATTACCTGTACATTCAGGATATACATACGGGATATCTAGTACTGTCAAGTCATAATTGTGTGTCATACGTCATATTTAAGGGCTCTCTAGTTAGAGTACGTGTGAGGGTCATTTCTCATCTGTCCATTATCTGTTTGATTACCAATTCTTTGTTAGTTGTCATCTATAACTGTGTAATAGCACACTCCCATGTACTTCTTGTTGGACATAATACAGGCTTAATAAAAATAGCAACCCGTAAAATCGGTTTAAGTCCTTAACAGATGAAGCTGTCTCTTTGGAATTGGTGGGATCATGTTTCTCTTAAACAAAGATACATGAAATGAGCATCTTTGTTACTAATAATAACAGCATGTATTGGAAAGCATTCTTTATAGCAGACCTTCACAGGATGAATGATTTAAAATGTCCCCAAACCTCTGGATGAAATACAAGAGAATGTCATGTTCTAGGGAGCTCAGCTGCAGTGGCATTTAACAGCCATTGACTGGAATTTTCTCAGTCACCCTAAGTCAAGTCAGTAATAGGTGCAGATCTACATAGATGGGAAACTTCCAGGACTTACCTGAAGAGTTGTCCTTGGCAAGTCATGAAGTGGCATTTTTCCTTCTGAGCCAACACAAAAGAAGTGCCTTGGCATGTTTGCAGAAGGCTGTGGTGCTGGATGGACTCTACCTAGAGATGTCTTAGAAAGATAAACAGTAAAAAGAAAATAAGGTGGAGCTTAACCTTCAGTATGTAGCAGCTTAAATTTTGCTGAAGGTTGGTGGGATCCCATTTAGCTGCTGCCTCCTGGAAGCAACAGCAAAGTGCTTTAGTTTTTAAAAATTAATGATTGACATGTACAGCAGTCCTGCATCTGGGCAGGCCCTAAGAAACTGATATATCAGTGGAATGCAAAGCTACCTGGGTTTGTTTCATACAGAGCTAATACCCAGAGCTTTGTTTTGAAGAGTGCTGTGAATATCACATACCATGACCAGAAAATCCCCCATTAGATTTGCAGCAGGAAATAAGCAAGAAGCCTTTTCACGAGAAAGGAAGCTGGGAGCTGGGATTGCAGTGCAGAAGACCTTAAGATTTCTCAAAGCAGAAGACACCATTAAAAGCATGTGTATAAACAGTCCACTAGTAGATAAGTTCAACAGTTTTATTTGGTTGTTCTTGAGTGCCAGTCACTGCCTAATACTGTGTTTATAGGAACCAGGTGAGATCTGCTCTCAGCGCCCTGGGCAGACCAGTCTCTTGCTTGACTCCAAGTGCTGCTGATTGGGAAAGATGTCATGGAGGTTTTCAAAGTTCCTGGCTTCCAATGGGACCAGCTGTAGGATTGTGAAGCTATAGGTTGGAACACGTTGTGGGAGGGGTCTGCAAACCAGAAGGCTACTTTAAAACTAAAGCCAGCATTGGAATGGGAAGCTGTCAGAGATGAGACTGGTCTGTGCAGTTGCCTTGATTAATGGGTGAGCCTGGAGCATCCTGCACTCTTAGAAATGTGGCAGGCACTGAGGGGGATGTATATACAGGTAGGAGTAGGGAAAAACAAATTGAAGAACTAAAGCAGCAAAGGTTCTTTGTTTTCTGTATGTTATCTACTGGAGCGGGTCAACTTACATGAGGAAACTGAAGCTGAATTAATCAAAAGTGTGAAGTGAAAGTGCTCAGGACATTTGCTAAAGCTTTTGCAGGGTCTTAGTTGTCTGATGCCACTATAGCTCCATGCCCTTAAAGAAACCCAACACTTTGCTCCTGAATGTTTATGGGAAATTCCTTCCCAAGCAGCTGAAATATTTTACCATTTTCATACCTTTTGTTATCTGCCTTTCTGTTCCTAATGTGCCCCGGTCATGAACATATTACTAACAGGGAGTACATAGGAGCTCTTTCAGAGTTAAATCAGCTGTGTAAAAGCAGCCAAGGCAGGTGTTTTTGGTAGGAACAGCAACCATAAGCAAAGCATTGGCAAGCACTGCCCTTTCCTGGCTCCTCAGGAGGTTCCTAGTCACTGTGGTAGCTGGGAGGGACTTGCATGAGAAAAGCAAGCAGTCTGTGATTTGGATGTGGCCAGCATGAGCATCCAACTTGGGCAGTGCTGCCCCGCATGACAACTGTGAGGTTTCCACAGTGCAGCATTTTGCTCAGGTTGTTTAAGGATGTAATTTATCAGTTACTTTAGTCCTTTGAAGTTTATTAAGCATAAAAGCTAAACTTTTCAGAGCAGGGGAAAACTCAACCCCCGGCTTTGTTAGACTAACAATCGTTTCAGGGAATGTGAAATTTAAACTTAGCTCTGGATGTGGGAGGGCACTACTCTGCTAATTGTCAAGGAGTTCTGGTCCATTGCAGAGGCAGAATTGGATAAAGCTGGGCAAATGTTTGTGTAAATACTATTATTCTAAACAGCCTAGAGGAGGGGGACACCAAAATTTGTTTCAAAGGGATTCCCTTTTCCCCTCAAACATGATTGTGTTTACTGATGTTCCAGCTTGCATATTGACTCTTGAGTCAGCTCAGTTAGTGAGACTTGGGCTCTAAGGTTACCGCTTTCCTTTTAAAAATGGAGACCATGCTTCTTAGTCACATCTGGATGTTGAAAAGGGGGTCTTGCAGTAGTCGTCTTGCTGACTAATCCTTTGCTTTCGTTTATAGCTTCTGCACAGCATCACTGTACTTAGCCAAAGCACCAGGTCCTGGCCCACAGCCTTGCAAACCAGCCAGGCTGTGCTTGCCAGAGGGCCAGAGCACAGACCCCAGATTGGCTTTGTGTATCGTTATTCCCCTAGTCTGTGAGGGTGCCAGAGACTTTATTTAATATACAGCCATTTGCAGCAGTCCTCAGGGGATCTGTGATTTTGGGGAGCTACCAGAAGGCAAGGGCTGGCTGGCCATGCCTCTGTCCTTTGCCTGTCCTGAGGTCTGGTGGAATAGGCGTGGGAGGCTGGACCAGAGGTAGCTTCCCATCCAGGCATTCCTCCACAGCAGGGTACTTGGTCCAGCTCTTTTTTGACCTTTCAGGTTGCAGAAGGAGCATCCATTCATGTTCTCAGGAGGTGATGTTCTTTGTGGCTCATTAGCACTCCAGTTCTTCAACACCCTTAGTAATAATAATAGGTAGAAGTGGGGGTAGCCTGGGGAAAAGACAGCATAAGAACTTAAACAAGATGGGTTTAAAATTGAACCTTTCCCCAGATGAATGTTGGATTTTTATTTTAAAAAATGGCTTGTGCAGAATCGATCCTTGAATTGCAGTCTCTCTCTTGTGCCTGTGGTCTTTGGGTTGGTTACAGAAGATAGAAAATAAAATTAGTGAATGCAGTCAGTCCATTTTGCTTTCAATGCGTTTTAAGATAAGATACTCCCCCTTTTGTTTTTTTTTTCAAGTATCTACAGGTGTAAACGATGTACAGGTCCTATAAGTGAGTGTGAGGTGCTGATTTTTTTTGAAGGAGAACTGTACAAACAATAAACTTAAAGAAATTGTAACATGATCAAATGATAAGTCTCCAGCAATGCTTTTGACTTCAGAGAATGATTTCTGCAAAGGAAGGATTTTCCTTTCATATTAAGCAAAAAAGAAACACCTCTTACCCTGTAATATTTAATGATGGTAGCTATCTCTTCTGTTTAGATTAAAATTACAGGCCTCAGATTGCAACTTGTAATATTTGTTTTCTTTTGATTGCTGCCTTTAGCTCCTCAATAAACGCCATTGACTGCTCTGTGGGTAACTCTGAAGAAGCCTCCAGGGCTGAATATATTAAAATCCACAGCATTCCACAGAAAATGACAAAATTCTCCCCAAATTGCCCCCACAATTTTCCACTGGCCTTCTTTATGAGCTGCAGGCAAAAGAGGGTGATCTGTTGTGCTTGTCCTATTCCTGTTTTTCTTCCTGTTTTAAATATAGCAGAATATATAAAATAATGAAGTGGTATTCAGAAACAATTCTTTTGCCAGGTCTTCCATCTGTTATTCTGTATAATCCTAATTTCTGTACAAAAAAAAACAGAACCATGGTATGCAATTCAATATGTTACAAGATGTTTATTTTCATCAGCATGGTCCAATAAAGTACATAGCTCAAATATTAACATTGGAGTATGTTAAGATTTCATTACTATTTGATCTATATATTTTACTGACATAAATGGATAAAAATAAACAGCTTGTAACATATAGAGTTACGGACTCTGCTTTTGTGGATTTACAGAATTCTGTGGTGGATTTGGGTTTTGCAGCAGATTTATTTTCTCTAATTCAGTTAAAATAACTATGTAATCATTATTTGTGCTGAGTATGGTTTGAGCTTCATTTTCGTAATTCACCGTGGGATTTGTCTGCATAACTTCTGATGGTTAATGACCCTATATTGATTGAGATTCTCTTTTGTAAGGCCGTATTGCTTGTGACTTGATAATGAATCAGTCAGATCGCTCCATTTTAGAGAGAAAGAAAACAAACGTAGTGTTAACTTAAAAAAAACAAAAAGACACCCAAAGCTCTCTGCACTCTATATATTCTGTAGGGGCTTTTATAGTGCTTGTAGTACATGCTGTTCTGAAAGTGTCACACATGCATTTGTTGTTGTGAACTCAAACGCTGTAGAATCTGTAAAGATGCAAGATTAAATTTTCCATTGCCATTTTTACAGATAACAGCCCGTCGACAATGGAAACATATTTATGATGAATTAGGTGGTAACCCTGGAAGCACAAGTGCTGCTACATGTACTCGCAGACATTATGAAAGGTAAGATAACAAATCCGAAATGCTTGTTTAATAATGAAAAAATTAATTTGGAGAGCCTTCAAAGCGTTTTATAAAGAATTAGAGAAAGAGAGAGAGAGGCTTCTTAAAGATACAGAAAATATTCCCCCAACAGTTTAGTCAGATAATCCATTGTAATTTAAACCAGAGTGTATGTCTCCAGTGACTAAATAAATAAAACAAGCATCTGATTTTTCTTTGTTACATATCTTAATTTTTACAACAGCTTTCTGGTTAAAGAAACTGAAAAATTGAGCAAAACATACTCAAGGAAAAATAAGAAACGACAGCTAATTGATGCAAACGCTTGTCTTCTGTCATTTTTTAGGAATACCAATTAAGCAGTTGTGGTTGTGATCAAAATAATGGGGTGGCCCACAATGCAGGGTGCTGTTAATGTTGTAGGTCATGCAGAGCATTGCATTCCTCTTCTTCATTGCATTCCTGCCCTCCTCCCTGCCTGCAAGCTGCTGCCAAACACTCTTTTTCTGCAGCCATTGTTGCTGGTCAGAACTGTTGATTTCTTATTCTTCCCATGTAGATAATAACTTCCAGGGCTTGTGAAGCCAGCACGCATTGAATAAAATACTGAAGCTGGAATGTTGTTTTGGTTTGGTATGGTTTTTAGAAACAACTCTCTTTTTTTTTTCTTTTTTTTTCCTCCTTTTTTATTTTTTCCCCCCTTTTTTATTTTTTTTCCCCCCTTAGAGAAGCAAATGTTAATAAAAGCTCTGCAGTTTCAGGTTCAGATAAGGAAAGTCCAGTCTCTTGTTCCTGGGCATAAACAAGTTACTTAGCTGGGATCAGGAAGAGATTGTACTTGCCTGTGCACAAGGCGGCACAGCAGAGCTGTGCTCAGTGGGCAGTTTTTCGCCTTCTTTAGTGCCTTATGTGTTGGCTCCTCCAAGGGAGATGCTGCCTTTCTCATGGAGGGGGCAGTTGATTGCCCTCATTTTCAGGAGACATCTCCAACATAGGGACTTGGATGAGCAAAGAAGTTGCATGTAATGCCCCTATAAAAGTTAGAGTTAGAAGCTTTCTCGAGATCAAGCCAAGCAGCAGAGCAAATTGCTGTGAGTGTCAGGCAGGGCTTTTCCTTGCCTATTCATTGCGGACAAATGTTATAGATTGTTTTAATTGACTCGTCAGATGTGGGTATTGGGCTCTTTCCCTCCCTCATTACAGCCCTGAGAGTCTCAGGGCTTCCTCTTGCACCCAGACCAGCTGATGGGTTTCTAACTGGCAGTCTGGGTCTTCCCTCGCCAGATGTGCTTTGTAGGATGTTGTTTATTTGACAGCAGAGACGCAGGCACACATTCGAGTTAAGTCTCTGCGGGCTTAGGTTGCACAGGGAGCAAGCATTCCTGGGCTCTTTGTTCAAATCCTAGAGTCACCACGAGAGCGTGTCTCTTCTAGTTGTGGAAAAATAAATGAGCCATTCACAACTACTCCATGAACCTCTGTCTCTCTCATCTGCTTTCATGCTAGTGGTTTATTTTCTTACATGCAAAACCCTCGAATTGCACTCCGATGCACACAGTCTATGTGACTTACTCGGTAGTTACTCAGAGGTATGCTATGAAGTACCACAAAGCCCGTTGTGCTCACTGAGCAAACTCGTGATGCCTTCAAGACTGGAAAGCATTTCCAGGCTACCAAAAAGCAGTTCTGCTTGCCTTGAGCCAGTCTGAGGAGAGAGTCTTGTAGTTAATGGTTAGATTGGTCTTAGCACACCAAAGAGCTCAAATCTGAGTCCTTGGGTGCCAGTCTGTTGTGTAGTTCTGTGTTGGGTCTGATATGAGGCAGCACCTATTTTCCAGGTCTCTGGAAGGCTATCAAAGGATGGCAGTTGGAGAAAACATCTTGTACAATTTTTAGGTTATCCCTGAGCTTACCTAAAATATGCTTTACCGAATCTGGTCTGAAAAACCAAAACGCATATACAAAAAACCTCAGAGACTGGTCCAATCTCTAGATTTCTAGTGTTTAGACACTTTTTTTTTCCACCACAGGAAAGCTGTATTAAGCCTCAGACTTGGAAAAAAATAAATGAAATTGTCATGGTTTGTTTCAGCTGGTAATTCTAACTACAGCACCTGTAAATGTAATGCTCATTTGTAGCCAAAGTGCTCAGGTGACATTTAATCTAAAACCAGAACTGCAGTGCAGGAATACACATTCATGATTCAGGACACACATACATTTTCTAACTTGAAGGTGAGCTGTAAAGCTAAACTGGAAATTGAATTAAGCTGGGAAGTAAATGCTGAATAAACCTCATGATTTCTCCTTTCTGAATCTCACTGGCCTTTCCTTGCTTACTGGAGGCAGAACAGGCAGTTCCCTGACTTCACTGATCCCGCCGCTGTTTGACTTAGCCTTGCCATTCATCTCTACAACTAGATCTCAAGGGCGTCTGTGTTGTGTTAACTAGCTTTCTTCCAAGGTGACAGAGAAGCTACTAGCTGTTTGCACTGGCTTTAACATATCAAGGCTGCTTAGGTGGCAGCGACCTTTCAGTGACATCCTTAGGATGCTGAGGAGTGGGATGGCACATACGTCCCATTCAGGTACTGCATCCCACCTTCCTGCCCTCTCCAACTTCCCCTCTGCAAGGTGGAGTTTCACACGCAACTTCAAAGGGCAAAGTGAAAGAAAAAAAGGAAAAAAAAAAAAACACCAAAAAAAAAAAAAACAAAAAAACCAAGGGGGAAANCGCTTTTCTCAAAAGGTGCTTATAACCTCTAAAAAGCCAGCACGTTGCTGCAGACCCATGGTACCAAGGACGGCAAATGCCAAATGAAACAAAGCCAGATTTAAAGGCTGTGGGGAATGCTTTGCTCCCGTCTCCACATACCCCTGTTTGGAGCAGGGGCTGGGGTGGTTGTTACTGCTGTGCTATACGTAGGCAGAGTGCTTCGGTCGGTGCGGTGTTTGCTTTGTTTCCCTGGTAAAAGGGAAAGAAAGATTTTGTGTGCATTATCAACTGATTCATTTTTCATGTAGTACGGTTTGTGTTTCCAGTAACTGGTTTCATTTTAAAACAAGGCAAGGCTGCCAGTGTTTCAGTAAGTGTTATTTGTATATTAGTTAGACAACTTTTGTTTTATTAATGAGTATAATAATGAAAGTGCAGGTTGCTGAGTAGAAGCAACGGGTGTTTTTATTTAAAGCATAGCAGGCATCGTATAATGCCAATGAATGCGTTATTGTCACTGTAGGCATGGCTGGTCTAAACCTGCCTCTGATTGGGTTATTCCAAATAGGCCCAAGCACTTCATAAAAATGTCTTTGTCAGCCTAGTTTTCCTTCCAAACCTATTCATCTCTGTCAGTTTTTAATATTAGTACCAGGCTCTTGGCTATAGTCCATTAGTACTGTACTTAATTGCTCGTGTTACAGATGATTACCAATATAAAAAGCATTAATGTTTTCCCATCGTGGGGCTGTTGCTCTGTGCACAACTCGGACCATGCAGAGCTTATGAGTTGTTGTTGTTTTGGTCATTACTTTGTTCATTTGTGCTACTTTAACGCACTTACCTTGCATGATCACAGAAAGCTAGAGGCGTGCATGGTTGGTATTAGCTGATTCAGCCTGAACCTTTCCTGTGAAACTCTCACACCCCTTGTCAGCACCCTACATCTCTCTCTCTTATCAAGAAACCCTCAGAAATGGCTACTTTTCTGCGAAGCACTCTTCTCCATGCTGCCTTCCCCTAATAATGCAAATGCGGTTTTCACATGCAGGGTTTGAGGTTTCTTCCGCTTTTACACAAAACACATGATCGGCAGCCTTAATTTTCCGACCTGAATGACAGGCTGTGTTTCTGCAGTGCTGATGACGTTGTTGTTAGGGATTTTTCATAAATATTACACCACCAGCAGCACCACCACCAAAAAAAAAAACCCAAGCCAAAAAACCCAACCTACTGTTTTTGCAAGGTATATAAAATTCCCAATAAAACGCATTGAACAAAACAAAAATACCAGCAACTGCCTGTTGAGGCCTTTTTCTGTCTCCAAGTCTGGCTGTGGTTCATCTTGGTTTCCTCCAAAGCAAACCTTGTGCGCAAGCTACACACAAACGCGCACGGGCCAGGGAATTGTGGTGTCCAACAGCGTGCAGTAACACTCCTCGGCTGCTTTGCTGGACAGATGTGTTGGTGTTTGAAGGTGTCATGGCAGGCAGCTGGGCAGTCCCATAGAGCAGTGGCCCTCCTGGCGTCTTCAGGTGCTGTGGGGAGCCTGGTTCCCTTGGGGTCTCCAGCAGGGGGTGGACCCAGAGCATCCCATGAGTCGTGTCCTGCTATTCAGCAGTGTGTCTCATGTCTTGGCCCTCATGAGTCACTAGCACCTTGAACACCAGACTGTCCTGGTCAAACCCAGTCAGAGAGGGGTTTATTAGGCTTCATGCTGTCATCAAATTCAGGCAGCTGAGTGGGAAAGTGTTCTGCAGAGCCACAACCACACGGGACTTGAGAAAAAGCAGGTAGGTGAGATGGCTCCCCAGAGTGGGTCGTGGTTCTTCACAGTCCGGCAGGGTGGCTGCACCCACGCTTTGGACACAGACCTGCAGAGGGTTTTATTCTGGCTGTGAGCGTGGCCCCTGGGCACATGCAGAGCACCCTGCGCATCTGTCCCTTACCAGGGGACTAAACCTCAGGAGATAGTGTCTTGTACAGTTCAGAGCCCGTTCTGCCATTTTTCTGTCTAAATCGCTCACGTAAATATTATATATTATCAGAAACACAAGGCGAGTCAAAATAAGTCCCTTATGTGGTTTCCCTTTAACAGCTGTAAAGTCTCTCTGCCCTAAGGATATTGTGCAGTAATTCAATATGCACGAGAGCCCCTCGTTCCATGCAAATGCTGTTTGGTTTTGTTAAAGCGTTTGGATAACTTTGGTAACGTGTAAGCATTTCAGTGGAGTTTTGTAGGAAATAGCAGCCAATCTTTTAGAGGAAACAAAAAATAGGCTAGTGTAGGATCTACATGAAAATGCTTATGGTTATCTTTTAATACACATTGTAATTAATAGAAGGTTTTGATTTACACTGTTAAGTGTGAAAACATCCTCAGGCAAAAATTAATCAAATGTTATGTCATGCTGCAAACTACAGCTAGCTCTTTGTTTGACCCAAAAAAACTTGCCAAGCAGCAGTTTTATCTTGTTGTACTAACTTGGTTGTTTAATTTTTGTCTTCACCCCACTTTTCTGCCCCCCTCCCACTTCAGCCAGTCCCAGACTCCCAGAAAACTTCGTAAGTTGCAAATTGTCTCAATAGTTTTCCATCAAGCACAAATTTAAGCATGAAGATAGATGAGGTGTCTCAATTCTCTCTTTCTTTTCCTGGGTTTTTGGTTTGTTTTTTTTTTCTTTTTGATAAATAACAAGAGGTTTCTACTTATGATTTTCTGCCCTCAGGGTTTTATCATTAAGATTAAATAACTGTACTCTCAAGCATACCACTGAACAAACATCTTTTCAATTATGTGAGTAACAGATGCTTTAACAAAGGAACTATTGAAAATTCAGAAAGCTTCCCCCCTCCCCAAAATTTAAAAAGTATCAGATGACAGAGGAATGTAATTGTTTACCATTAAAACAGATCCTTAGCTATCCATTCAAAACATCTGAGAACACACATTTTTTTTCAAAATTTCTGGGTTTTCAGCCTCGGAGACTTACTGGCCAGCACTGGAGTCAGTGGGAGTCCTTGAGTGCAAGAGTGCTGGGCAGTCAGGCACTGCCTTCCAGTGCATGGAAACAGATAATCTCTCTCTTCACAGGGAATTGTTTTCCTAGCCACATCCTTATTTTCACCCAGGAGTTTGTCCCATGAGAACTGGGGATGCCGTGTGCTACCCGGTGCTTCCACGTGGGTTGTCACGCAAGCAGAGGGGAACTTCCCAGGCATGCCCACTGTACACGTGTGCGTTGTCACTCACCGGGTGCTGGGGCTATGCAGTGTGCCCCAGTGCTTTTGGGGTCCTGGCACTCCTCGCAGCTGAGCTGGGTGCTCAGGGTTGATTGACATCAGGTAAAGTGTGTCTCATATGGTAACCTCATTTCTTGACGTCCAGGAGCAGGGACAGGCTCTACACAAGGGGACAAGCCCCCTTTCCTTGCTGGGAGATGAGTTGTCCCGGGAGGGTGCTGTGCGATGGGAGATGTGCCGTTCTCCTTTGCAGGAGCAGCACCAGGGATGGAGAGTACAATCTTTCCCCTCAGATTGCCCACATCTGCTGAGATTCTCCACCTTGTACTTTACTGCAGGACTTGGCTAACGTGGCAGGTGTTGCCCCTAGTTTGTTCAGCTTAGTGCGATGGAGATGTGGCTCAGAGCTCCCAGGGAGGGTCGGCAAGATTTTGGAGTCCCTCCAGGGGATCTGCGCCCCACAGGCAATGCAAAATGGCATCTGTAAGCTTGGCCTGAGCATAGGCACCAAGCACTGCGGGGACTCTATGGACCTACTGAACAAAATACGTGTCTGCCTTTAGATGCAGAAATGATGACTGTGGCCAAAACAGAGGCTTGTAGAAATTTTGGTAGAGTGACCTGGGAAGCTGCTCTGTCCCCGTCACCCTTCATTTGAATCTTTCCCATGAAGTAAATCTGTACCGAAGGCAAAAGACGGGGATTGTTCATCTCCCACTGCTGATCCATAGGACTGAGAGTGCCTGAGCTTCCCTTTCCTGGCTGTGCAGCTAAATCAACAGCTGTGTTTGTAATGTCGCTAATTTCCAGTTTACTTAAAACAAAGTGTCTTTAAATTCTCATACAGCAGTGCAGTTCCCACCTTTCAGCAGTGAGCCATTCTCATTACCCACCAGCACTCCCAGTGGGCTGTGAGGAAAGTTGTTGATGAAAGGATGAAAGAGCCATTTCTTTAAGGAAGGAAAGTTCTTTGGGAAGAAAATTGAACTCAAACGTATTTTGTCTTTGCTGATAAAATACATGCCAGTTCTGTACTTCAGACAAATGCAAATAAACCTATTGCTATTGTGTTCTGCACAAAAGCATGCGAGGCTTGCTTTTGTAACCCCTGGATCCTACAATGCGTTCCGGGGAAATCAGGCTTGAGGAACACACTGCTTGAGTTGCTTAATGTATTTTATATTCCCATTTCAGAAACCAGGCTGAGACCTTAGAGTTTGGGTTATTCCTCTCCCCTCTTCTCTGCTGGGAATCTGTCGCTCGTGCCCAGGAGCCCTGCTCCCGGCCATCCCCACCAGCTGATTGCTGTTGAAGGTGGCTTGTTTCCCATGCTTACGCTGACAGCATTGCTCCAAGATTTATCCCTTTTGAAGAGCATCAGGGTAAAAAATACGAGACTTCTCTTGGGATCAGAGCTTGGGCATTCCTGCTGGTCCCTTAAAACAACAGAATGTTCTGCCACTGAGTTTCTAGGGAACAAGACTCGAATTTCTCTCACTGAGGTTATCGATAGAGGCCCCTTTGCACTGCAGGGGCTGTCGCTGGAGCTGCCCCAGCTCAGTGGCCGCCCGCCCTGGTCCTGTGCTCAGACCCTCTGGCTGCAGGGGGTGCAGGCGGCTCTGCCCGGCTGCTGTGAGGACCTGTTGAACCAGGTGGTTGCCCTTATTAAACCAGGCAGACTGGCTGGCTCGTACCCCAGCTCTGGCAGTGCCTTCAGAGGAAGGAGCAAGAGCCACTGTGGCATAATGTGCCCAGGAGGGAAGTGTTTTCCAAAGTCCTACCAGTAAAGAGATTTATTGCCTGTCCCTTTTCAGTGTTTTTGAAACTCTAAGAGCTTAATGTTCTCATGATTTACATTAGCATCTAATCCTTGCATAATCTCACTAATCCCTTGGCCCCAAGTTATCCATTGGCAGTGAGTTCCACGGGTTAACTGGTTGCTGTACTCATTTGGTAGAGCAGATTTAAGTCTTTTTCCATCCCTGTTGCAATCAACCTCCTTAACCTTCTGGCCAAGCATGGGAATGGAGCAGCATCTCCGAAGGAATGGGCTTTGGTATTTTAAGTCCTTCCAAGATTATTCTTGTGGCTCAGAGGCTCCATTGCACACTGTTTTGTGTTGGGCTTGGAGCCCTTGCGAAAGCAAGATGATGTCAATGGGAGATGTGCTGGAATATTTTATTCTGCCAGAAAGAAAACAAAAATAAACACTGAAATAAGCGATATAAAAAATATTGTAGGGGTTGTGCTGAACTGCCTCCTTCCCTCCTTCACCCTGTGTGTCCTGGGCATATGGTTCCTCCCCGGCCCAAGAGCCCCGTCATATCCATACACAGTGGGGAGAATTAAAGAGGAAACTGGCAGCCTTAACATTTAATTTCCTTCCTCTTCCTGGGCTGGTCAGATCCTTTGCATTATTGTAACTACTTTTTTTATCATGTCTATAAATAGATGTGCTCTCATGTGTCCTGTGAAGCAGAGTCGGGCCAAAAAAGTCATTCATTCTGCATAATCAATACATGAAAATGTAGTGGTTACTGGCTCAGATTAGATCTTGTATTGTTAGTTCTGTAGCTGGGAAAAAAATGTTGACTAATAAAGATTAAGGGTTTATTTTTTCTTTTTATGAAATGCTAATGATGAAGACATGTTTGATATACTGTGAAATACATTTCTCTAACGTGAAGTTTCTGCTTTTTGTTGGGAAAGAGATTCAGTCCCTGGAGGATTTTAGAATTTGTAAATATAAAATTATCTGCTTCAGTGTTTTTTAAAAAAAGGTTGGCAGAAAGCCAGATTACTTACATTACTGTAATAGATTTGCTGACCTCTGACATCTGCTGCAGAGAAGTACATTGAATTTTTCATAATATCAGATGATGCAGATCTGAAAACTCAGTACAGTCTGCGCCATTATTTAATTCAGGACTTAGTAAAGCAAAATCTTTTTTTGAGTAGCAGTTTATATGTGATTAAACTTAATATTGCCGATTGTAATAAATCAGGATTAGTATAGTACTGATTTGTTAATCTAACTTGTATTGATTTTAAGTTGTCTTTATTTTAAAAAAAAAAGTCTGGCTTTTCACAGTGACTGAATTTAATAAGAAGCCCTGTGATAGCAAAGACTCCCCTACTGTTTCTGCTCTTGGCTGGAAAATGTTATTCTTGTATTATTCCAGGGGAAAAAAAAAAGCCTCATGCTGCTAAAAATCTGCTGCCTGTGGAAAGATTTTTTAATACACTAGTGCTTACATATTCTATTTATGTTAATTGACTTATAAATAATACATTTTATTAATCTTAATATTGGAATCTTGATCATGATAAAGACCCTATTATTTGGTCTCCTCACAGGCTTTACAAGTAAATATTCTTTAGACCACGAAGTATTTCCCCCCTTTTCCTTTTTTATGAATGCTTCGATACTCCCCCCCCGCCATGAAATACAGCCACAGTTCAAAGCGTCTGAAAACGTAGTTGTTGTTTCCAAAGTGGAAGACATTCGAGGTATCCGGCTCTGGTTTTTCGGATGTTCTCTTCACCTCTCTTTGTGCAAAGATTGATTAAATCTTACCTGCGCTGCAAATATTTGACAAAAAAAATAAAATAAAAATCTTGTGTTGGTTTCAGACATGTCACATTCTGCTAAACTATTTGGCTAACAGCAGATCGCATTCTTCCTGTGTTGGGCAATATTGACCTTAAATTGGCTAAGCCGGCTGCTTTCATGGCATCTGAGCCGGCTGCTTACATGTTCTGAGAGCTGTATTAGCTTTATTACTCCTGCGCTATAAAAACTTCTAATAATCAAATGATAAGATCATATCCTGTGGGTAATTGTGTTGTACCCTGACAGGATAACTGAAAAAACATTCAGTGAAAATTGCAACCGACGGAAATCTCTACGTGAAGCGGCAATTGTTGGCGTAGATCGGCTCGGTGTGGCTCCCCGGGGTCTCACAGCCCGCGTTCCTGCCCGGCTCCTCTCCCACTGCCCCCCGCCGCCCCCAAAAGCCACCTCGGCAGCAGCGGGGAACAGCAGCTGGCCAGCCCTCGTTTCAAACGAGGAGGGGAAAATCCTAGAACAAGCCATCCTTGTGTTTTGATTCAGTTTTACCTTAGTCATGCCGCCTCCCCGATACACGAAACATTTAATTCCAGATTTCCTGCCGCTGGCTCCGGGCCTTTGACCGGCTATGTGAAATGTATTTTTACTGCTGTCGGCCTGCCAACTGCTGAGCTCAGTGAAAAATAACTAAAATGAAAACCTTGTACTCCCACATGAACCCTTAAGATCAGAAAAGGAAATTTAAGCCACGGTTACTAATTAGCGCCAAAGCTAATGAGTTCTGGTGAGGTGCAGCAGGAGGAGGAGGAGTTTGCGTCCCGCGTTACCCTACAAGGCTCGGTGGAGAGCACGCGAGCGGTGATTAATCCTGCTGGCCTGGGCCTTGCCCCCAGCCTGGCCATAGCCACGGGGTTAATCGCATGGCATCTTTCATGGAAAGCCCCACTCGTGGCCTGGGAGCATCTCCATCTCCCGTGGGGCGCAGGACAGCCTCCGAAACCTTTACGGATGGAATATGTAGATTTTTAATGGGCGACTTGTTCCCATGGAAACAAAACAAAGTCAAACACACCCCTCACAGTGCTAACAATTATTGTAATAAAATGTGTTTTTATTAAAAGTGATTCTAAATATTTAACACATGGCGGGGCGGCCTCAACGTTGCCCTGTGTGAAACCCAACCTTGCCTCTAAAGTGAAGTCCAAAGCGCTTTGTGCAGCATGGGGAGGAATTCGGTGTTTTCACCAATATTTGTGCTTTGCGAATGAAATGTAGCAGCCGCAAGTATGAACAAGGTTATTTTTTTTATTATTCTGCTTAGTTATGCTTTTTATTATATAAACATTAACTGTAATATTACAGTGGGAAGCAGGTATTTGGCAACTACGTATTATTTTGCTAAGTTTGCATAGAGGGAGCAGTTTCCAGTTTTAGCAGCTGTAACATGTTTAAACTCAGTTTGTAATGGGATCTGAAGATGAATATTCCCTGTGGGCTCTGCTTAGCTTCATTACTGGAGTTCTGCCAAATTCAGGGCTAGAAAGTATTATTCACGCCTCTTTGCACATACCATGTCAGAGCATGCTCAGTTAATGAATTTTGTTTCTAATATAGCATAAATTAGGTTTATATTTTAACATAATTTATGTTGTATTTTATTAAAATGTAAAATATTATGATCACGAGCAATCTAATTTCTGCTCTCTTAAGCCCAAACTGTGTTTGAACATCTAAGTATGTAAATCAAAATTGCATGCTTAGAAACTGATTCTAGGATAACAAACACGAATATCTGAACCAAAGAGGTTTCTGCCTTGGAGTCTTAGATTAAAGATAATTAAGGATTCCTGGTATTTGAACAGATTTATGTTGTTTATAAGCAAAGTACGTTTTCTTCATAGAGTCAACTTGTCTCTTTTTTTTTAAACAAATTATGTTTGCTGTATTAAAGTTCATATTTTTAAAGTCTGAGTCTTGTATTAATCCCACAGTGAGTCATTAATCATACCAAACGCATTATAAAAACTTTAATCACTGAAGTTGAAACTGAGATTGTAATGCAATCCATCCCTTTTAATTATATCAGTTATTTTTCCTTTCAGATCAAGAATTGCAAAGGGAAAACAGATAGATTAAAACTCAGTGTGTTTGATGCTTTTGGGGGAGGATATTTCTTGTTTGTGTTTCTTCCTCGCTTTTTTAAAGCGATTTCGTGCACTTTGTGGAGGACAGTTGCACAGTGAAAAATTCCTTCGCTTTTAACTCTTTT
The DNA here is from genome assembly GCA_013398815.1 of Ibidorhyncha struthersii. Lineage (NCBI taxonomy): Eukaryota > Metazoa > Chordata > Aves > Charadriiformes > Charadriidae > Ibidorhyncha > Ibidorhyncha struthersii. The sequence goes on along the minus strand of VZSZ01005026.1, from coordinate 245,846 downwards.
CCTCTCTCCTTCTTCCTTAAAAAAGACTCACTGGTGAAGGCAGAGAGCGTGGTGACTGTCACTGCATGGGTGCATCACACGGGTGGGCTGGTGGTGGTGGCAGCGTGCCGGGTGCTGTGCCCACCGCTGGGGGTCTCCTGCAGCCCTACTCTCTCCTCTTCTGCCCAGTTCCTGGCACTCGCCCTTGCATGCAGGCAAACCACCAGCCTGGAAATTGTGGAGTTGTTATCAAGTTGGCTGTGGCTGTGGCTTTGTAGGTGTTTTCCTGGGGTTTGCTGCATGCTTTTAAGGGGAGGGAGGGAAAATAAAATAAATGGTGGATTTTATTTTTTTTAAAATCCTCTAGAACATAGTGGCTCATATCCTCGTCTGGTACAAATTGGTGTAGCCGCATAAACCACTGCAGTGTTATTGACAACTGATCCACACCAACTCCAACTCCACTGCATTTACACCACTTGATAATCTTGCCAAATAAATTGATTTATCATACTTGGATTTGTAGATGTAGAATTTACACTGTTGCTTTTATGGCATGGAAGAAAATGGATTTACTAAGTAAACTGCTCGTAGTAGATACATTTTGTTCTTTGCTAGAATGGCAAAATCTGATCAATTATTTGTTCCTTAATCCCCTAGATTAATCCTGCCGTATGAAAGATTTATTAAAGGAGAGGAAGATAAGCCACTGCCTCCAGTGAAACCTCGAAAACAGGATAACAGTTCCCAGGAGAGTGAAGCGAAAACAAAAGTGTCTGGAACAAAACGCATCAAAAATGAAAACCAAAAAAGCAAGAAGGAAAAAGATAATGCACAGAAACCCCAAGATGCATCTGAGGTTGGTTGCTTTCTGGCTTTTCAGCTTTTCAATTAAAAATGTGCAGCTTTAATCAGGTGAAATCCAATGATAAAATACATAATTTAAACAGGAGAGTTCCAGCCACTTGGCCTTTGAGTTTGCTCAGCAATGGAAATTCAGTTGTGGTCCTGTCTGTGTTGGGATTTTGCTGGGCTACAAGCAGCAACCAGTTAGCTCTATATTGCATAGCAGAGATGGCAGAAGACCAAGCGTGCTGGATGTAACGAGTACCATTTCTGCTCATTGTATTATACAGTGGTCACCACTAAAAGATCAGCAGCTGCCAAAAGGAAACCACACAACTACCACAGTTATTTCCTAATCTAAGTATAGGGTGCGGGAACCTCTAATACTGTTGATAATACTGTGGTAACTGTTGGACACAGCTGATTTTTATAATGGTAACCTCTGGATCAGCCCTTCCATGCTTGCAGATGTATGCACGTCTTTCAAAAAACAGATCACTCCCCAGGATTTTTATTGTGTTATACTAAATTTCTCTTTGGATTAAAAGGTCAGATTTTGAGGGAAATGCTTTCCAAGCCCTAACTGAGACCAGCTTCCCTCTCACATGGCACAAATGGTTTTCAGCTGAGATAGGTTCCTATTCTCTCACCTGCTTCACATGGGCAGCCCCAGGTTCCATGTAGAGCTGCCTTACCTGCAGTCATAGGACAGCCCTTGTGGAACAGATTTTACGTTCGCAGCCCAAAGTAAGATAGATGAGTAGAATTCATATTTGTCTGCAAATAAGAGTAAGTTTCACACGTGTTAAGTGATATAAAATCAATGAGGTTTTTGCTCCGGTGTTACTTAAGCACTTTCTTTTGCACATCCTGCGCACTCTCTCCTGTGCCCTGCTTGTGCCCTGTGTGAAGGAGGTGGTGAAGCTCCTCACACACAACCCCTGCACAAGATGTTGCTTTTCCTGTCTCAGTCTGCCAGATCACAGCAGCCTTCAAGGCGTTGCAGTGAAAGTAAGTATTTAAAGAATGTCGAAACACATGACATGCCCGCAGACTATGGCTGCTCCTTTGACTTCATTGCTGTCTGGCAGGTACATAAGTCCTGTTTCTAAACCAGTTTGGAAAGTGGTATTGAGTCACCTCCCCAAAATCCTCCTCCTCATTGTTTAAAAAAAAAAGCAATGTAGGACCAGTAAACATGGATGCCTCTAAGATTTTATATACCCAGTTTTGAGAGCAGAAACTTGATTTTCCTGTCCCACTACCTCTTCAAGTTGTGCTTACAAGGACAGTTTTATCTCCCATCCAAACCGGAATTTGTGTTTTAAATTGCCCCAATCAACAGCACCTTTAATATCTAATGTAAGAGCACTCCATACAGAGGGGAGGTTTTTTTTGTTTTCTCTCGCACTGTAATTTTAAAGCAGGGAACCCTGTTGGGGGGAAAACCCTCCACTTCTGATGAAAAATATATAAGGAGGAGAGTGCACACAAACCTGCTTCAGTCACTAGAAGGCTGCAACACAAATTTCCCAAAGCAAGGAGATGCGAAGTGAAGGCTTGTGCTCCCTCCCCTGTCATTTCTTCGTGCCTGGTTATTTATTGAGGGGTCTTGGATCAGCAAGATACGTTACACACTATCTGTACTGCCACTGCTAAGCACAACATAACAAGTCAGCAGCAAAGCGTCAGCCTTAACTTTGAATTTCCTTGCTTTTGTTGTTCCCTATCTTAAACTTCCTGCTGCTTAAACTGCAGTTATTTTTGTGCGGTTTGCAGGAAGAGTTCTTAAGCTGCGCTTATCGGAAATGTGGGGAGCCTAGACGAGACAATAAAAATGTACAATTACAGCAGTTTCCCATTGTAAAATGGTACTTTTTACAGCAGAATTAATGTCTCCTCCCTGAGTGGGATGGAGGATGTGTCCTGTCCCTGTTTAATCAAGGTGGGCGATTAAGGACCTCAGCCTTCATGCAGGTCACAGTACGGGTAGGTGGACATGTGGAGCCCGAGCAATGAAGGGACTTGCAGGGGTGGGTGCTTCCACCCATGGTGGGTGCAGAGCTGCAGAGCTCATCTGTGCTCTGCCATAGGGAGGGCTCCGTGCCGAGGATGTGGCCCTTACGGGGCCAGCAGAATGGAGACATCCGGCTCCTTTGGGTGGAGCGAAATCCAAGTCTGCTGGAGCTGGGCAGAAGGTTGCATGTCCCTCTCACCCCAGCCATCCCCCAGCAGAGGAGCCTCATGCCAGGCTCCACATTTGGGTGCAGTCCTCGTGCAGGCACAGCAGCGGTGGCGTGGTGCTCACAGGAAGCCTCTATAGCCACACACGCAGATGTGTAGGCATGGCCCCAACGAAGCCACCACTTAAACCATTTCTGCCCGTGGCCTAGAGGCTGGCCGTAGTTGTGAGCTGCAAAAGTGTAATCACGTTACAGATGTGTGGTCTTCTCAGTTGCATGTTCAACTCATACACCCTAAGAAGTATGCAGGGAAAGAATATAACTTTAATTTATTAGGGTTGCATGTGCTTTTGTGCTTTTCACTGTTTTCCTGCCATCACAATGACATTGTCAGTGTAACGGGATACCAGACAAAATGCTATTAGCCTTAGACTGCACATTTCCTCACAATAGCTGAAACTTCAATCAAAATGTTGCTTAACAGAAACAAAGAGCAGAATGTACAGTTATTAAATATGATTTCTCTCTCTTTTTTCTCCTCCTTGCTTTGCTCATCTGTCTGGTATTTTCCTGTAATTTTATAAGCTCAAGAGACTAGCGATGGTACTTTGTAAAGGACCTAATGATGGTATTTGGCTGCAAAAGGCAGCTATGAGTTTAAAAAGAAAAAGTTAGGATGACTAACAGGCACTGTAACTAATAGGCCAACCAAACAGACAGGAATATTTAAAAGCAGCTGTGTAGAAATAAATCTCTGAGAGGGTTAGATTCGTTAGGACCTTCTCCGATCCCCCACTCCTAGGACAGACCGTAAAGCAGCATTTAGATAATAACTTTCTCAATGCGTCTTATCTTTACAATGAAGAAAGAAAGAAAACAATAATAATAAAGGGCTCACACAATGCTGCTGTTTTATGACTGTCTTCTACCACGACATGTCAGAGGAGACTGACAGCAGTTTTGAAAAGGGCTGTCAGTCAGCTGGATCGCAGATGGGACGCGCTGGTGACCTCTGCGGGTCACAGTTCAGCTGGCTACATAATGGGATGAATAGTGTGAATTGTGCACACAAGCTTTATTAATGGGGGAGCAGAAAGCTGCGGGCCCATTGACGATAACGTATAAAAGCCATGTTTGCAATAGCAGGCACACACACTTACTGAATGTTGACAACTTCATTTTAATCCGTTAATAAAAAAATGTGCGTCCTAGTTAAGCTGTGGCAGTGATTTGCTGCCTACAATAGGGATTCCTAGTATGCCATTTCTATCATTTTCACACTTTAATGCAGAACTGGGTGTGAATGATCTCCTCTGTGATCACTGAATTTTAAGATAGCTACGCTGGAGAGACTTTATGTAAGAAAACACATGGGAATCTTTGTGTCATTTTTGTAGGTGAAGTTGGCTAGCGGGAGAAATTTCTGTAGCCTTATCATTTGTGTTATGAAATCTGCTCTCCTGCATCTGCCTAATTAATTTTAAAAGAGTATAACCTCAGCGTTTAGCTATCTGGTCAAGCCACTGGTGCCTCTCATCAGGTTACAAACATCTGCTGTTTTGAAATGCCTTATTGTGACCCTGGCAGGAATGGTGTATTTCTTAATATTTCCAGGAGGTACATTTCTATGTTTGAGTCTGATACCTGGCATTAGAGCCTTCACATTTCAGCAAGGTGATTGACATGTACTTCTCTAAAAGTTGCCAACGGTGTACTGTGTATGATCTTATGAACAGTCTGCCAAAGCACACCGCATTCTTATTAGTGTCTGTTGAATTGTTTTATTAGGTTTCACCAGAACAAGAGAAGGATCAAGAATCAGCAGACCAGAAAAATTTCCCAGAACATCCTACAGCAGGAGAGATGAAACAACCAGTACAAGGCCCTCCATCTCTTTTACCAGAGGCAGCTCGGCCCCTGCCTCTGGAAAAGTCAGACCTGACAGAAAACAGCACGAACAGTGAGAAAGCTAAGGAGGAGGTTCAGCACTCGTCGTCTTTCTCAAGTATATCTGTGCACCCAGAAGAAGACGCTGTGCTGGATGCCACCGTCACAAAACGATTACATCCTTCAGCAGATGCCCTGGAAGACACAAAGCCTGAACAAAGACTACACAAAGCTTTTACTGACAGCTTAGAAAGCGAACCTCCGGAAATGCCCTTCACGGCTTTCCCGGTCCAGCTGCCCACTCAGAGCGACATGGAAGATGACAAACTGCCAGAGATGGCCGATTACATCGCAAACTGCACGGTGAAAGTGGACCAGCTGGGAAACGAAGATATCCACAATGCACTAAAGCAAACGCCCAAAGTACTGGTGGTCCAGAACTTCGACATGTTCAAGGAAAAGGAGCTGCCCGGGTCCATGAACGATGACTCCACTTTTGGTTACACACCGCTGCTCTACTCCAAGGGTAATCCAGGTATCATGTCACCCCTGGCAAAGAAGAAGCTGCTGTCGCAGGTCAGTGGGGCAGCCCTGTCGTGTAGCTATCCTTATGGTTCTCCTCCACCTTTGATCAGCAAAAAGAAACTGAACAACAGAGATGAGCTGTCCTCAAGCATATCGCAAGGTCCCCACACCCCTAATTCTGATCCTGTAGCAATTAATAGGCCCTCGGTCATACAACACGTACAGAGTTTCAAAACCAAGGAAGAAAGGAAATCGATTAATGATGTTTTTAAACATGACATGCTAAGTAAACCGGATCCTCAGTGCTGTGATTTTTCAAAACATCACCTCAGTTCTCTTGCCGAGTCCTACGTACCGAAGATGGATATCCAGGACTGCAAAGATAAAATGAGTGAGAAAAGGGCACTGCAGCACTCCCATGTGCCCACTTTCTTGGCAGATTTTTATTCATCACCTCATCTGCACAGCCTTTATAGGCACACAGAACACCACCTTAATAATGAACAGACATCAAAGTACCTCCCCCGGGACATGTTCAGAGAGTCTGAAAATATTTCTACTTTTACTCAACACAAACACCAAGAAAAACTAAATTTAAATTATCGCCCATCTTTGCATCAGCAAGAAAAAAAGGCAGCAGTGGAGGCCTCTTCAGATGATCAGCCAACAGATTTGAGTCTTCCAAAGAGCATACACAAACAGACTGCAAAGGCTCCGGGCTCCAGCCTCCCTCATTCCTCCATGGCCCAGCAAGAAGGCAAAGGTATCTCCCCGTTCCAGGCTGCGAGCAGCCAGGCAGTGAGCCTAGACTGTAACCCCAAAGCTTGCCGCGTGTCCCCCATGGCCATGACAGCCCCGAAAAAACACAGTGAGTTGCTCCACAGGTCTGGGAAGCAGCAGGCCCAGAGGCTGGAGAGTCTGAGGAAGATGGAGGGGATGGTGCATCCTATCATCAGCCGCAGAACGAGCCCTCAAAATGTGGGGGCTGCCCGGCCTTTGAAACGGAGCCTGGAGGATTTGGACAAAGTCATTTCTGAAAAAAAAATCCGAGCTGTCTCGCCTCTGCACTTACCAAAGGAGACCTCGGCGAAAGACAAGGTTCCCGACCCAGAGGGGGAGGGCAGCAAGCCGGTGCACGGCCTCCATTCTGGCAGCATGCTGGAAAGCCACAAATTTCCCCTCTCAGCCCCCATCTTCCCAGGCTTGTATCCGGGAAGCCTGTGCACGGGGCTGAACAATCGCCTCCCACCCGGGTATTCTCATCCCCTGCAGTACTTGAAAAATCAGACCGTGCTCTCCCCGCTAATGCAGCCTTTGGCTCTTCACTCCTTCATGGTGCAGAGACAATTCCTCACATCCCCCGCAAACTCTCAGCAACTGTACAGACACTTAGCTGCAGCAACACCTGTAGGAAGTTCCTACGGTGACCTTTTGCATAACAGCATTTATCCTTTAGCTGCTATAAACCCTCAAGCCGCCTTCCCACCTTCCCAGCTATCCTCTGTACATCCCAGCACAAAACTGTAAACCCCCTCACTCGCAAAAAAAAGGTCTGAGGAGAAAAGTTAAGTTAGCGACATTCCTCCCCCTGTGACGATGTCTCGCAGATTTAGCGATCTGTATTTTTGCCAACCAGGATGCAGTCGTATCCCGCCTAGAGGAGCGCTTCAGAGTTTGATGGAGACAGGACTGCTTCTTTAATTCTGGCTCCCACATCGGCCCCCTCACCCCTTATCCCTGCCCCCGCAAAAAAGAAAACCAAACACACACAAAAAAAAAAAAGAAAAAATAATTGGATTTTTGCATATGTGTTTTCTGAAAGGACTTGTGTATGGTAAGAGCAAATGTTCAAAGGGAGCCGTGGAAATGCGGGCCCAGTCCCGAGCTCACTGCAATCCCAGGTGAGGGCTGCGTTTGCCTTTCACTAAGCTGTGGACCAGAGGCTGTGCGTTGTTGCAAATGAGTCAAGGACTTGAGATGAACCTAGAAAGGAGAAGCGGGCCGAGAATCCGTACAATCAGTGGATGTGCTTTTTTGGGTAACTTTTCCTGACTTTTAAAGATTCAATCAATGCAATGTATAGTAAAACGGCAATAGATTTTTCATTTTAACACTATTAGAGCAGAAGGGTAAACACTGTTAAATTTGACTGTACATATCCACTTCGTAAACTACCAGTGTCACATTTGGTCACAATAATTTATATAGTTTTGTTTGTCCAGTATATTCTGTGCTCTTTATGTTTGGTTATTTTTTTTTTTGGTTTGGGTTTCTTTTTTTTTTAAATTAAACAGTATCATTTATCTGCAACTTTTTTTAAAGGCTGTGGCTGTCCTATTTTATTTTTTTTTGTGTTTGTAATTTTTCCAGTTTCTTTATACTTTTGAGCAACATTTTTGTTTCGTTTTTGTGGTAACGTTTACTGTTTACAAACTGAAGCAACTGGTTCAGATTAATGTTAATGGTTATAAACATACTGTAGGTGATGTTATGGTGCAAGGATGCAAACAAGGTTCCTTTGCTCACGGTCCGCCCCTGCGAGGTGCTGAGCACCTCTCGCCCTCCTCCTGTTGTGATGGCTCCTCCACCGCTTCTCCCCTCCCACCGAGCTTTGCTTTCCCATATCTTGGTTTGTGAATTTGTCCAAGCGTTGTACTTAATCTTACCTAGGCTGTGAAACCCTCCTGCCTACCAGAGAAACGGTCTAGAAAACAAAACCTCCCTGGCACAGGCTGCTGGATGACAGAGGAGTCCAGAAAATGGATTTGTGGTTTGCGAGAATGTCAAGAATTTCAGAAATTAGGACAGGAGCCAATGCTGATTTGGATCAGAGACTGACGGGGCCTGTGCCTCGCGAGCGGGCTGGGCTCGGTAGGACGGGTAGGGGGTTGCGCGCAATGGTCATGGTGGTCCTTCCACGCCCCCTCAGGGATCTCAGCCTCTCCCTGGGCATCCTTTCCCCGAGGGAAAGCCCAGGCATGGAGGGGCTGAGTTTTCCTGATGAAAGAGCTTCCCTATGGATGTATAGTCACTTTGCAGGACATCAGCGCCGCGCAGCTGAGCATAGACATCAATAAAGCGAAGTGTGACTTGGAGGCTTTTTACAATGTGAAAATTGGTTGTGATTCAAAGCATCTCAGTTACTGTTCAAAGACAGCATAATCGATACGGAAAGAAAAATGGAAACTACTAAGAAACACTTTGCATGCTAGGCATGTCATTAAATTTTCCCGTGATATGAAGCCAAATACAATATATAATGTATCATACTTAATATCCGAAGGTGGAAACCAGAATAATATACTCGTCTACTGTTAAAGATCCAGCTTCTTCAATTAAATACTTTATACTCCTGTGGTAAAACTATATTTAATTGATCGATAAACAGACTAGTAGAACTTAGAACATGGATGTGCCAGTGCAGAGCATCCTGCTGCTCCACAAACCGTACAGGAAACAGACACGCAGGCTCAGCCGGGCAGAGGCCGCGGTGTGGAGGACCATCTCTAGTAAAGTTGCACTAGATCTGAATCACGTGAGAATCAGTGGTTGGGGGATGGGGAGGGGGGGAAGAGGGCAGGGGGAAGGGGAGAGAATATACAAATCTGCAGAAAATGCAAACAGAAGCTTGTCATGTGTTTGGTGAAGCAAACGCTTCTCTTCCTTGTGTCGGTTAAGCTGTGTGTCCTGGACTCGTGCATTTGTTTACGCGAAGTGTCCGATTTCCCTTTTGGTTACATCCCGTTGGAGTTTGATGGCAGGCGTTTCAGAGCCGTGCTGAGGCTGTGCGGGGCTGGAGGACAGGGAGAGGGGAGGAAGGCTCCTTGCTGGCCCCGCCAGGAGACTGGCCATCGCTGGCTGGGGAAGCTTATAATATCCTGGGCAAAACGGCAGGGCCAAGGAAGAGAAATGGTAGCATAAACCCCCACACAGAAGCAGTGCATTATTTGTTTAAAAACTCTTAACAGAAATCTTGGAAATCTTTCAAAAGACTATTGAATTCTCCATTGGCTGAAAAGTTTTTTTTTTTTTTGTCTTAAATGGGGCTTTGTTTGCATTGTTTGGGTTCAAGGGGCCTTATTATTGAATGAAATTGCGCAAGCCTTTCTTTGTGCAATCAAACCATTGTTATTGGTAGGTTTGTAAAGGAAACTGCGGAATCTAATTGGCAATAGAGCCATAAATCTATTTACCAGGAGCGAGTTCCAAAAAATGTTGCAATTCAAACGCACTATGTCCAGGATTCATTAGGGATGCTAAAGGTTGTGAGATTCAAAGGAAAAGGCCCGGCAGCAAACAGCTCGCGTGTAGCTTCTGGCCACTCTCTGAGACGGACTTTGCAAAACGCATGGGACGCGGGGTCTGACTCCCAGTAAAACCCCTACCCCTGGCAAGGCTGGGCAGGAATGAGCCAGCTTTTTTTGTAGCGGGTCTGTCTTTGGCTGCGTGCTGGCCTGACGCGAGGAGTCTGCCCGGTGTGTCAGGTGCTGAGGAACAGGTTTGTCCCAGCTGCAGGGAAGTCGGCATGGCAGCCCCCGGAGCTGGTGCAGGCAGCGAGTGCTGTGCCTGCCTCCAGCGGCACCTCGGCCCCCTTTGCGGGGGGTGCGGGGTTGCCACCTCTGGAGACCACTGCCAGGGTCCCCTCGCCTGGCCCCCTCCGTTGCGACGGTCAGCAAGATCGTGTCTGGTCCAGTTTTGCAATTGCGGAGAATTCTAATGAGCAATGGGACTCCTTGTGCCGGTGTGAGGTGGGCGGCATCAGCAGCACGGCCACGAGCGCTTTCTGCGGTGTTTGCTGTACACGTGGTTGATATTTCGCTCGTTCTCTTCCTCCCCCTCCCCTCTCCCCCCCGCCCCGCAGTTTTAAATATGTTCTAATAATGGCAGCATAATCTACTAGCTGTTTATACTTTTTTAACTTTCTTTTGTTGTAAATATTGTATACTTTTTGTGATTCAAGTTATGTAGCCTATATGCTCTGTAAGGTGATGATTTGTATATATAAAAATGGCCCAGTAATATTATATAGTTTCCCATTTAAAAGGTTATTGAGTAACCTTTGCGTTAGTTTAAACACTACCAGAAATAAAGCTGAGCCAACTATAAACACTCAATTTTTGTATGTTTTCCAAATTGTACTTATTAATGCTTTTGATACTGTATTATGTGCCAATAGTTTCCCAATCACATAGCAGGCAAAAGATATTTTGTACTTTTTGATCCACTGTAATATTTAATAAAAAATGTTACTATCTGTTCCCTTTTGTGTTTGATTAATAATTCTGTAAACAGCGCTTATCGCAATGGATTACATATTATCCCATCCGACCTTTCAGCCCTCTTATATTGGCTTTCCTAGAGAAAATATCTCCTCCTGCAAATGATTAGATTAAAGAAATGGAAGTTTGCAATTTCCTAAAGGAGGAAGAGACAAGATCTTCAGTCAGTGCCCCTCTATTTTTGCTGTGTGCTGGTGTTAAAGCGTGGCTGTGATCAGGCTGACTGTAGGAACAGCTTTTACGGGGATAACATCCATGCACAGCCAGTGGCTCCAGTAGCAAATTTGCCTCATTTGCATCTCAGAGCAGGATTTTTTTCTGCCAGTGCTGCAGGCTTGAGCTGGGATCTGAAAATTGCCCCCTCCTCCCCAGCTTGACCATGATCAGGACTTTGGAGTCGGATGCTAACTAGTAACTTCGCTGATGACAGCAAACAACCACCAAATAAAATTAATTTGTACTCTCTTCCTTGGTGGATCTGAAAAGCCCCCCTAAGCCTGGTGGCCCTTTGAGAAGCCGTTATGACGGTGAGTGCTGTCGGAGCACTGTTACGATGCTCCTGGTCTCCATAGATGAGAAATCATTTGCTTGCTGTAGGTCAGGACTGGGTACCGTCCTCGCCCAGCACATCTGGGCAGCGGTTCGGGCCACCCTGTCGCCCCAGATCATGGCTTAACAGTGTGATGGTCCTGCGGGGAGTGTAGGGCGGAAACTTTCCCCTTCCATGGGAGCCCCAGGACCTGAAGCCATGAGCCCGTGGTGGTCCGAAGCTGCTGCTGCTTCACATGTCCACCCTGCACCCCGCGTGGCTGAGGGTGTTTGCAGTGCTGGCACGAGCCCGTGCCTGAGGAGCTCGTTCCCGCTCGGCAGCACAAGCCGTGGGCCCAGGCTGGGGTGCAGTTACGGTACTTGATGCTGTCGACTGTAAGCCCCAGCCTGTGGGGAAGTACGGGAGCTCCCCAAGCCATGCTGCAGCCCAGCAAGCACAGGCCAGGTTGACGTCACTGTTAGATGAGGCTTCCAGATATGGGCTGCGGTTGAGGGAAAGTCTCAAATAAAAAAAAAAAAAAGGCATTTTTTGTGTGTGCTGGGAAATGAGGGGAAATACCAGCTTGGGGGAAGAGGCAGCCGTTGGGCACAGGTGACGCGGCACAGTGCCATTGAGTGCTGTGGGGCTGGGTGTGCCCGGGGAAGCCAGGGGGACGCCTGCCCAGTCCCTACACACAGCTGTGCAGAGCAGCCCTGCGCCACCTCTCTGGTGGGGATGGGGATGGTCTGGGAGAGGGCGTGAGGGCAGGATGGGGACTTGTGGTGTGGCCCAGCGGCACGGCTCCCAGCGAGGCGCTTCCTGAGCCAGCAAGAGGGTCAGCACTGCATCTAATTGCCCTCGGCAAGCTCTCTTCTCTTTTGATGTCTGAGTCCTTATTTGGTCTTCAGAGAGGGCCGTGCAAGGACTTCCATGGTCTCAGTATGCACTGATATGCTCAGTATGAGCAGACAGAATAAACCTTCCTCTGGTTTAACCTGCTGCCTTGTAATTTCCTTTGGTGCTTGTTTATTCTTGTGTTGTGAGAAGCAGTAAATACTCACGCCCTATGTGCCGTCCCCACACCAGCTGTGAGGCTGTGGCAGAAGATGGGCCCCTCTAGCAAACCTCTTCCCCCGGCCACTTCTGTCTTTGCTAAGCATTTCATTGTCCTCGTATTGAAAATATTTCCTGCCAGTGAACACCTGAAGGAGGTGGGGGGAAATGCAGACACGTATGGATGCTAGCCTTTGCAGTAGCTGCAGAAGTGGCCAATGCAACTTGGTATCCAGCAGCATGCTTTGCGTCCTTGCTTTTTTTTAGCCCTTCCCAGCCTGCGGGTTAACGTAAGCCACGACCAACATGCAAGAAGGACCAGGGGCAGTGCTGCTTCTGGTTTTCTCTGGTTTCTGGGCCACAGCAGCCCATGTGCCTGGTGCACACACCTCTCTAGTACCTTGCAGGACCTTCGCTAGCCTTTTGCCAGCATCCAGGGCACAGGAGGCTGAAAGTGGTCCTGGGGCAGGATCCCCCTGCCCTGGATGGATCCTGGGGCATGTGGCTGGTTGCACATGCTCTGCCAGCAGCTGCATCTCCTGACAGCCTCTCAGGGCTCACCCTAACCCCGTGGTGACACCAACCCACTGGGAATGGGGCCCTTCCTCTCCCCCTCTGCCGCACCAGTGGTGTCACTGCTCCTCACAGAAGTTTTCAGGAATGTTTTTAGGAAAGTTTCTGCTGCTGGGAGGAGCAGTTCATGCACAGACATCACTAGTAATCCTGACTGGCACTGTAATTGCTCTGGGAAATGCAGCGCTCGCCCACAGGCTTTCCAGGAATATCAGACAGCATCGGCTCTTCGCAGAGCAAGAAAACCAGAGCCTGTATCTTTGCCTTCGCCACTTTGGGTGGGCTCACAAATGAGGTGCTATCAGAGCATATTGCCTCCCCAGCTGAAGAGAAATTTGGGAGGGCTGGATGGCCTCGAAGAAAGCAAGAGGAGAGGCTACCAAAGGATCCCCCATCTCCCTTGTGTGCACCCAGACCCATGACCACTCCGAGGTCTGCATTTCTGCAGGAGAAAGCTGTGGCCATGGTGGTGGCCCAGGCAATATCCCTTCCTGCCCCTGGCATGGGCGCCTGCCTTTGAGGTGGCGCATGTCCCAGCGAGCAGACACGAGGGCTGCTGGATACAACTTAATCTGTGTTTTCATTTAGCTTTTCAATTTGTCCTTTATGTGATTAAAAAAAAAAAGTATTTGCGGTGTTAGATGCTCCATCTAGTGTCTCACCTGGGGAATGAGCACCCAGTGCCACAGGCTGTCCAAGGACGGGATGTCCCCTGCCTTGGGTCGGTGCATGGGGCACTGCACCCTCCTGCCCCGCAGCGCTGGTACCCCGAGGGCCGCAGGCTGTGGACAACTGTCTTCAAAATTGGCCTAGACAAATTCATGACGATTTTTACGGCCACTGAAAACCAACAGCTCAGGTACAAATTCAGGAGACCTGAAAGTCCCGAGCAGTGGCAGCTGTAGAGTGTAGAGACCCCCATGCTCGCCAGCGGGCAGGAGGTGCTGGCAGGGGTGGCCGTGGGGCCGGCGTGGGCCTTGTCCTTGGGCGCTGCACCCTGCGCCTCATCTCCCCCGCCATAACACGGGGGCACCAAAATCCTGGCAGTTCCCGCCTCCCCCTCCTCCTGCTGCTGCTCCTGCAGACAGAGTGGCTCAGCGGCTGCTTTTTTTTTTCTTTTTGCTGGGTGATGAGCATAAAAGAGTTTAACAAATTGCTGATTAGCCAGTTAGTCATCTCATGGCAATCACCGTTGACTCCTAGCCCCGAGCCTGGGTGCCATCCTGGCCTGCCCACCACCCAGGTGCCCCCCAGGGACCGCCCAGGGGATGCTGCCCTTTCCGGAAAGGAGGCGGCTGAGGGCGCCCAGCGCACAGGGGTCTTTTTGAAGAAAGGAAGAAAGGGAGGGGAAAAACCCAAAACCTGCAAATTTTATTCCACGTGGCTGCAGGGCAGTGGTGGTGGGCTGCCTGTCTCCCCCCAGCACCCCTTCTGCGCCGCAGTCCATGCCAGAAGGCAACACCGTGCTGTGAGGTGGCCATGAGGTGAGGCCATGAGGTGATGCCATGAGCTGAGGCCATACCATGAGGTGATGCCATGCCCTTGAGGCCATGCTGTGAGGCAATGCCATGCCGTGAGGTGGTACCAAGAGGTGATGCCACACCATGAGGTAATGCCATGCCATGAGGTGATGCCACACCGTGAGGTAATGCCATGCCATGAGGTGATGCCACGCCATGAGGTGATGCCATGCAATGAGGTGATGCCATGCCGTGAGGTGATACCGTGAGGTGATATCATGCCATGAGGCCATGTTGTGAGGTAATGGCATGCCATGAGGTGATACCGTGAGGTGATGCCATGCCGTGAGGTGATGCCACACCGTGAGGTGATGCCATGCCATGAGGCCATGTTGTGAGGTAATGCCATGCCATGAGGTGATGCCACACTGTGAGGTGATACCGTGAGGTGATGCCATGTTGTGAGGTAATGCCATGCCATGAGGTGATGCCACACTGTGAGGTGATACCGTGAGGTGATGCCATGTTGTGAGGTAATGCCATGCCATGAGGTGATGCCACACTGTGAGGTGATACCGTGAGGTGATGCCATGTTGTGAGGTAATGCCATGCCATGAGGTGATGCCACACTGTGAGGTGATACCATGAGGTGATGCCATGCCATGAGGTGATACGGTGAGGTAATGCCATGCCATGAGGCGATGCCATGCCATGAGGCAATGCTGTGAGGCAGTGCAATGCCATGCCATGAGGTGATGCCATGCCGTGAGGCGATGCTGTGAGGTGATGCCATGCCGTGAGGCGATGCCAGGCTGTGATGCAGTGCCGCAAAACTTCACATCTTGTACAGGCCAGTAAGAGATGCTCTTTAGCCATTTTGGCACCAAAACTGTTTGTTGAAATAGGCGGTTTGTGACCATCAAGTGCTTGTGCACACAGCAAACACCCCCTCACACTGGGGGACACCAGAGGGATGAGAAATGGCCCCTGTTTATTTAGGACCTACCGTACTGGGGCTTGGGAGCTGCAGTGCCAGCGGGCAATGCCATGTCCCCAGGGCCAGACACTGTGTCCCTCATGAGACAAAGCCACCATCCGGGCGCCGTGGCGGGGCTGAGCTGTGTGTGAAGGGAGCGGTTTGCCGGGGCAGGGGGGAGCAGGAGGCAAAGGCAGAGGGCATATACACACCCCCAAAGTGCTGAGGTGTGCGTAATGGATGCGGTGGGATCCCACGCCAGGAGGATGAAGCTATTGCATCTCTCTCAGACTGCGGATGGGTTGTGGATACACCTAAATAACATGTAATTGAATTTACAGGCAGTGCAGATGTGTTTAAGCAGAGATGAAGTGGGTATCTGCAATAAGTGGTGCTGATTGGTATTGCTTGGAGCAGACGTTGGCTCTTGTAATTTATACACCATGTGTGCATCTAGCTGGGGTTTTACATACTGGTCATGTGAGGAGCAGAGCCCAGGGAGTGCTAAACCCCTCAACTGTCCTGCACCTGTGTGTCTAAGCCCACCCTGACTCCCACAGAGGTGTTGGGGACCTCGGCAGGTGATGGCCGCGCATCTTTCCAGTGTCGGTGCCCTGCTCTGGCCCCCTCTGCTCTGCTGCAGCAATGGGGGGGAAATACTGAGCCATTCGTAAAGCAGACACACAGGGCGGGTACCTCATGCCCCCATGCACAGCATCCCCCACCCCTGCTTAAACCCTCTGTCCTCTGCAGAGAGGGCTCCTGCTCTCAAAGGGCTTCCTCGGGCTTTTTCTCGCGCTCTTTTTGTTTGCAAGCTCCCCAATAACCAGCCGGGCAAAGCAAGCTCTCCCCCTCCTCCCCCCACTGCCCCCCCAATGTCTGTGGAGCTCTCAATTGAGGAAAAGAGCCATTTGTTTCTAATTATATTTGGCAGCTGCTCAGAGAATTTAGGACTAAAGCACGCAAATTTTTTGCTCCTGATTAAAGCACTTGACCTCACAAGCAAAAGGCAAATATTTCAACACACACCCACAAGTAGGCTAGGAACGAACTACAGAGAAAGGACCAAAAAAAAACCCTTTGCTTAGATACACAAAATAATTCATTATGAAACAAAAGGCAGAATATTTAGTGCATAACTCGAGCTTGCCTAGGGCTCAGCTAACCACCCAATTACAGCTTTTAAAGCAGAGAGTGCTTACTCCGAGCTCACACGCGCGCAGCAAAGACCCACATGCTCCGTTGAGCGCACGGCACACACGTGACCAAGACCCATTTGGAAGAATGCCCCCCCCCTTGTTGTGGGAAGAAAGCGTCTTTCACAGGCCCACACCATCTCGGCTGGCCCCAACACCCAGCAGGCAGGACGGCTGGGATGGGGGACGGTGGTGAGGGATACGTGAGTTGTCGTCATCTTGGGTTTTTTTCCCATATTCCCAGGCTGAAATAGTTTCTGCCCATCAGAAGAAGGATGCAGCATCCTCGGTGCCTAATTTAAAATCATAGAATCATTTAGGTTGGAAAAGACCTTTAAGATCATCAAGTCCAACCATTAACCTAGCACTGCCAAGTCCACCACTAAACCACGTCCCTCAGCACCACATCTGCAGGTCTCTTAAACACCCCCAGGGATGGTGGCTCAACCACTTCCCTGGGTAGCCTGTTCCAACACTTGATAAACTTTTTGGTGAATAAATTTTTCCTAATATCCAATCTAAACCTCCCCTGGTGCAACCTGAGGCCATTTCCTCTTGTCCTGTCACTTGTTACTTGGGAGAAGAAACCAACCCACAACCTGGCCACAACCTCCTTTCAGGGAGCTGTAGAGAGCAATAAGGTCTCCCCTCAGCCTCCTTTTCTGCAGGCTAAACAACTCCAGTTTAGCCCATTTCAAGCAGTGGCTGCCTGGGACAGCAAGGCAGACCCTCCTTCCTTCTTTCCTTCCACCCACTGGCATGGGGTGATGCAGTGTCCAGCTCCCGTGTTTACTATTTTCCCCAGCTTTAATAACAGCGCAAGGATGTGTCGCAACTGCAGAAGATTCAGCTGGCTCCCAACCAAGAGAAATAGCAATGATCTTGATGGCACCCTTTAAAATAGCAGAGAAACCAGCTCAAACAGAAATTAACTACCCTGCAAGGTTCTGTGGTCCATAAAATACTTCCCCTGGCTCCATGGTTTTAAAATAACATGAAAGAAATACTTTCCATAAAAAGCAGTTAACTAGCATACAGATTTTTTTTTTAGTCATAATTCTGAGAGTCATATCCAAACAAAATAGTTATACAAGCATTAAATTATACATTAAAGAAGGCTGATAAAGACAGTGAATTACAGAGCTACCGTATAAGATTTCAGATCTACAGATAGCAAGCATTATTAACATTTCTATTAAAGGTGACCTACAAAAGAGGGACAAAAATAATGTGTGCCACTTCTGATTTCTTATGATGCAGGAGAAAGTGAACATGAAATGGCTCCAGCCCAACTGCCACCGAGTCCCTCTGTCATCATCCCTGTCTGCTTCCCCTGCCCATCCTCTCCCCCCAAAAAAATAATGAAGGACAGCAGGGGATTGCTTTCTGCTGGGACTGCAAATATTCAGGGTGATGTTCTCTGGTTTAGCTGGATAACTTCCTTGGAGGGCACAAAGTGGATTTTTTTCTCAGTGCTCACCTGAAACAGTGAGATGGTGAATTTTTAGTGGATTTTTTTTTTCTCTCCACTTAACTGAGTACCAGATGTTTGACCACGGAAGTAAAGGCGGCAACAGGCAGAGCAGGTTGCAGCAGGACTGGGGAGGCTGCCTTCCCCTGGGTGGCTCCTCCTGGAGGGCTTATTCTGCATCTGCCCTCCGGTGGCTCTTCCCTGGGGCTCCCCCAGTGCCTGTGAGGGTTGGTCCTGCGCTTCAGCTTTCCCTGGGGCGGGGGGACCAGCTGTCTCACCCCTCCAGCCACCTGCGGGGTTTCATAATGCCTGTGGGCATTATGAAATACATAATTATAAAAATACACAATGAAATATATTAAATATATATTTATATAGATAAATATAGATATACTTTCATTATATAAATATTTAATGAAATATATCATTACCTGCGAGACTGCTGCTTCTCCATCCCTGGTGGTCAGGATTGTTTAACGGGTTATTTGGCTGCTGTTAGTTTCAGAATTTCTCTGGAAGAAACTGATGGCCAAATCGAAATGCACAGGCACACACAGAAACACAACCCAGCTGCATAAGCACCATGTCGGTAGGTGACCAAGCTTACAACACGAGGATGCCTAAGAGCTGCAGTGTATTTGCTTTTTCCTGCGGCCACTGGGCTTGGCTGCCGGGGTGCTGTCACCAACCTGTCTGGACTCCCCCCCCAGCCAACCGTGACAGTTCGAGGAATGTGCTAGATGGGACCTGAATTTCTGATGGAGAAAACAGTCAATAAGGATTGGAAAATATTGATTTCTATAGAACGCTAACATATAGCAGGAGTGTGCATGTGTGCTCCGTGCAGCTGCTGCACATCTCCAAGCGTGAGTCCCTGCCGGGGTGGCGGGGGTGGCCATCCTTGGCTCACGCCAGCTGGGTGTGAGGGACAAATCATTTTCTAACCGTCTTGTAAGCAAAGAAGTGAGACCAATACAAACCAATGCCAAAAAGAGGATTTCTGTTAACTTCTGAAACACCAAGGACTTGGCATGTGCCACGAGGGCAGTGAGGTCAAGAGGAACACTGCAGAGTGTTTTGCACCAGAGTGGCTTTCCACAGGGAGCTGGTGGTGGTTTCTTCTGGTCATATTATCCAGAAATGAAGAACTCAGGTCTATTTTTGCTGCTCTTTCAGTACAATTTTAGGAGGGTGAGGGCTGGGAAAAAGCAAGTGAGGAGCTGGGGAGAGGTGGGTCCCCATGTTGGGGGGACTACTGGCCCAGCCCAACTGTGGGATTTCACGCCAATGCTTGGAGTCGCACAGCCATCTGTGAGCGGTGTGTGTCCTGCTCTGGCACTGCAAACTGAACACCTTTGTCCCATCAGGGACATGCTTGAAGCTGGTATCTTGCTCCAGCACTTGGTCTTTGGCAGCGCTGATCCTGCCCGTATAACCCATCCATAGCAGGGTCAGGGGAGCTTGCAGGCGTGCAACGGGCGGGTGGTTTTATACCAGCTTCTCTGTGCGCTGCAGAGCCTTTGGGCTTTAACTTCAGGTTATTAATATACAATGACTCCAGATTTCCAACTGTAGCCTGTTTTTCTGTACCATTAGTATCTGCTTTGTGGTGAGCAGAGCGCTTCACATGCCATTAGTGTTTTTCATCAGAATTTCCTAAATCACATCGTTCCTAGATTTTTCATCAGAATGTCCCAAATATTTCTAATGCCTAGATGCCTAGAAGGCTGAGCTCAATTGCCTCGCATTAGAAGTATGTCCCTCTTTCCACAGGTGTTCTAAAAAGTTGTTTTAACATTGTCTGTGAAGGCCTTGGTCTAAGGGCAGTGAGCAGACGGGCGCTCTGCCGCAGCCAGCTGTCCTGGCTGAAGCTTTCTGGTGTGTCCCTGAGCCTTGCCAAAGCTTACTAGATGGTTCCTGAGCTTCTGCCTCAGCTAGATTGGAGATGTTAATTTTCATAAGTAAATGTTGGGTATCTCTGTTCCTAGGAGCCCAGTTTGGTTTAGATCACCTCCTATGCTTGTGTATCACTCTTTTATCTTACAGCGTTTGCAACTCAGAATGAAATAGAGCAAATAATAGAGCAAAAAAACACTATGTGCTTTTGGGCTAAGGTACCTGCAAAGGAGCAAATAACACTCATGTACAAGGCATGCCTGGAGCAGTGGTGGCCCCAGGCCACTTGTAGGCAGAGCAGGAGGTGAATCCTGCCAGTGAGCAGTGTCCCCCAAGCAATGGCCACCACCAGCGGCTTCCCCGAGAGGCTGCACGGACACTCCTGTGGGAGCACCCGAAGCCCTTTCCCTGGTCACAGGTGACCTGGGAGCCTGGTGGCCACAGGATGGCCGTGTGGACCATCCGGCAGCCTGCCTTCAACAAGGGTGAGAGGCCCTTTGGAGAAAGACTTTGTGATGTGCTTTGTCAAACACTTCATCTTTTAATACTTACAAAAAGTGTCCCCCATCAGCAAAACCAGAAAAGGCTGCCGAAGCATGCGGCGGCTGAGCATCCATCTGCTTTGCCATCATGGACGTCTTGTCTCAGGACGTGATACTTGCGCAATAAAATCCTGTTCCTTGCTGAAGAGCAGGAAGGGGGGGCGTGTAGTAAAAACTGCTGTATTCGCTTTTCATTTAGCCTTTGAATTAGGCAAAGCAGCTCATTCATTCAGCCGCAATTTTGTCTGATACAAAAGCAAGAAGCCGGCACTACTCCATCAAGGGATGCAGGAGAGTGGATTACATTTTCCCACCTGGAGCTATATTGCAGCCCAACCAAACACTATCCAATTGCTGGTATAAAATAAACTTGAAATAAATAAAGTCTGACAACAGCCCACCGCATTATGAGTTTGCCTTGCTGAGATCAGCCACATCCATTTCGGTGTGGGCAGGTTTCTGACCCGAACCAGATCTCCTATAAGGCTGCTGCTGGTGCGACTCCTTTCCAAACTTGTACAAAACATCTCTAACAGGCAGAAGAGAAGGGTCTGAACTGCCGCAGTGAAGGGACTGGCCTCTGAAGCAGGAATGGGAAGGCAGGGGTGATAATTCATTAAGGCATTACATATGTCAATGGAATGGGGATTTTTTTTTTCTTCCAGTAACTTAAAATGTGGTGTGAAATGCCTTCAGGTTTCACCCCTCGGTGTACCGCTGCCCCTTGCAGAGGCAGACCCTGAAGCCCTTTATCTCTCCACCTGCTGTGCCCTGAGCAGCATCACCAGGGTCGCAGGGGAGCTCTGAGCCGTTACCCCGACAGTCCCTCCGTCCACCCCTCTGCCTTCTGCTTTCAGCTGCTAATGGAGATGGAGGAACAACTCCAAGAGTGGAGCCACCAGTTATATTTCCCACTGACTGCAGTTGGAGAGTGTGTGTGTGTGTGTGTTTGTTTATCCCCCTCTCTCTCCACTGGTGCATGATAGCTCTGCTCAGAAGGAGCATCTGTTCTTCATTTGGAACCAGTGTTAAGCTACTTTTGCAACAGGATTGATGGAGGCGGAAAGAGGTCAAATGATTTATCCAGCTTCAGAGGGAGTCCCACTAAATAGCTTGCCTGTAGCACCTATCGATTATTGGTCCTCCTTCACTGAGAGGAAATACGTGGATCAAAGAATTGAAATCAGTCTGATGGGGAACAGCAGTTCCCAACTCTGTCCAGCTTCAGCTTTTCAGACCAACCCTTATAAGGCTCTGTAATGAGAATCTCAGAGAGGGCAAAGGAGCTGTACGCTATTAGAATTAGGCTACATCTCCATATGGATCAGATGCAAAGGAATTACAGCTGCGCACTCGATACTTCAAACCAAGCAACAAGGCTCCTGGGAGTAGAAATCCTGCGTCCCCTCTGTCTCCGGTGGGCTAGCTGGGGGCTCTTGTGCTCCTGCTGCACCCCCTGGTGCCACCCCTCGCCTTGGTGCCATCCCTGTTCTTCAATGCTGCTCCTCCCTCTGGTGAAGCAGGGTTTGGATACGGTATTAATTTTCATTCTTATTATTCTTTCCAAAGAACAACTTTTTTTTTTTTTTTTTTTTTTCCACTGCATTGCTGTATGCGCGGCTGCTTTGCTGTCTCACCACACGGTGACTCTGGGTTAGGCAGAGTAGTATGGCCGCACGGGAGCTCTAGAGGCAAGTAGGGTGACCAGCGATACCCGTGTCCTAAGCACTCATAACAAACCACCAGTAGCCTCCAGACGCTGAGAAAGAGGTGGGGGGAAACCAAGAGTACAGGCAGCAAGGTCAAAGTAATAAATTCTGGTGAAATACTTCAGCAGTGGAAAATAACTTGGCCAGGTGCCATCGGCAGCGATGGTTTCCTTGTACCCTCTGCGCAGTCCCCAGGCAGACACGCACCCCCCCAGGTTTGTTGCCCAGTAGAAATGGGCACTGCCTAGTGGTTTTGTAGCTGGAGCCACTCTTCTCCCAGTCTTTTTTTGGAGGCATCAGAGGTTGATCTTCCTGTCCACCAAAAAACATAGCCTCTCCAATCTTCCCCATTCTGAGGGCTTCCTTTCTCTCTCCTTTTTTTTTTTTTCTTGTGTGCCACATCACTTTTTGTTTTATTTTCACTTCCTGTTTCCCGTCAGAGGAAGGTTTGTCAGGTTTTTTGTGGACGAACACCTCTCCTGGGCACAGGCAGAACAATACCTGTTGCTCTGAGAATGCCCAGAGCAGCTTTGCCCGCTGAGAGCAGCCATGGCCAAGGGCTGGGTGCCACTCATGCACCCACACCGAGGCCCCTGCCCTGGGGTCCAGCACTGAGCCCTCTCTGTAAGATCCCCTTGGGTAACCCAGCTGCACAGCATAACTCTGGTTAAACTGCATTAACCAGGCAGTGAAACTCCTGTTTGGGCTAATTAGGCCTCCTGAAAGCAAGCCGTATTTGCTGGACCAATGCACCACACGATGCCGTGATGGCTACGCTGCTTCTCCTGCCCTGGCCGTACCCATCGCCATGTGTCAGACCTCCCGGAGCGGAACTGGGCACCGCTGCCCGGCCCCCTGCCGCAGCGCCTGGCTGCAGCATCACCTCGGCCAGCGCAGAAAATGCAGACGGCAAATTAGCAACAGTGGACCACAGCCACGTGAGAATTCCTTCATTGACATGGCTGTCGTCGCCAGGTGAGTAGCCCTCAGTTCTGACATTGCTGTAATCCAGATAGATGGTCTTAAGAACTGGAAAAATCCTGCTTGCGCCATTTTATTTTATTTTCCTTATCCAACTGAGAAAGCAGGAAGAAGGGAAAAAATTAACGTGTCACAGGGCAGATGCAGAAGTTGGGTCTCACGTTTTACAAGCGCTGGGCTTGTGCTCAGGGCAGCCTGTGCCCCACGAGCCCCGGCTCTCCAGGCTGCCACCGCCTGCATCTTAATAGGCTGTTGAGCGCATTGAAACTTACACATACACATGGACGTGCACTAGACAGCACAAAGACTTTAAAATTTCAGTCTCAAGTTAGTAGTATGATGATTACCTGGAATAAGTGTGGGTGCAATCTCTGTTCCTCCATCCCGCCTCTTCATGGCCCCTGAATTACATTCTGTATACTGGAGCGGCAGCTTCTTAAACACTCCGGTTTAGGTCGCAGTAACCTGTACCATTTTGATCTGGCTTTTGAAACTGTTCAGAAAGGTTTGTGGTCTTTGGCTAGTTGTACTGAGGAGGGTGACCGTGCTGCAAACCTCAGCTCTTCTGTAGAGCTCAGGTGTGACCTCTGTCTGCAAGGGCTGAGACACTTCTGTGCTCTGCCCGTCTCTACCGATTATAACCAGCTCTTCTGTGAGTTATCCTGCAACACGTCACGCGGGAGTGCTTCTGTCATCCACCCTGAACAAACGTGAGCTTGTGCTGCCTACAAAGATAATCGTGTAAGAGCTGTGCTTCCTAATGACCTGACTTCTCCCAGCTTGTACCACCCGAGTTAGGCTGCGGATAACACCCTGACCTGCACATGGGGATAGAGGGAGTTTGGTGGTGAAGGGACACCCATGGGGTGCAGGGCAAAGTCGAGCTATTAGAAGGAAAATGCTCAAACACCTACTACTACTGTCATGGGGACTGGAGGGATATTATACAAGTTCAGTATTTCCTATGAAGACAATTCACTGTAAACCTCTCACAGCTGAGCCGGGCACTTCTCCTCTGCTGGACTCTCTCCAGAAAAAACATATATGTGCTCCAATTATTTCTGATTTCAAGCAGCTTGGAGGCACCCTGAATGCAGTTTGGCTTGGGCTTGCTGCCGTAGGAGCATGGGAAGACAGTGTGTCCACAGCCGTGGTGAGAAACCTGACCAGCAACATTTCATTGACTTCCACCAAAGCTGTGGAGGGGATGGAAGAAAAACAAGTGCCTGACTCCAGGGCTACAGTGAACACTGCTGAATATGAGCTGGTTAGCCTTCCCAGGGAAACTTGGATTTATCCAAATACTGTGCTCCACGGAGTCATGAAAAAACAGATTTCACTGCAGTGCCCCGCCATGTGTCCCCCCTCCCGGCTGTCCCTGTGCCGGGAGATGCTGTCCCGCATGGCCCCTTCAAGCTGCGCTGCAGGCAGCACCCACCTTCACAGCCACAAACCTTCCAGCTGGTCCCGAGTTACTCAGGCCTGGCTTTCTGTTTTTCCCTTACGTGTGTGAACAGGCCTTGCGCTTGGAGCCTCCGGGCATGAAGGCAGTGTAAATGAAAGCGTAAACACAGCTATTCTCATTAAGAGACGTGCAGTGTGCTACAACTTATGCAATCCTGCTTTGAACGGGCATGAGGAATTCATAGAATTCTCATAAATCTTGATCGTTTCACTTTCATTGAAGGTTTTTATTATTCCTTTTTTAATTTTGTTTGCTTTTTTTTCCTCCCCTCTCCCATTAATCATTCTCTTGTTCAGAAGTTTCCTCTCTCCAGCGAGGGAGAATTAAAAAGCTCAGCTTGGCAGAGCTGGTGAGCTGCACCAGCTGCATACTAACGAGGACGGCTCTCGAGCAACATGTGAGCAAAGAAGGGATGCAGCCACTCGATCCGGCACGCAGCCTTCAAGGAAAACCTGGATGCTCTTTGTGTGCTGTGTGGCCATCTGAAAGGGGTAACCTGGTGCTAACCATGATCTCACCGTCTTGGGGGATACCATCATGACACTTGGCCATCTACATCACGCTCCAGCTGCTGGCATCTTGCAGCTAACCATATTTTTATGTGTATGATCTGCCCTTTGGCTAATCTGCTCACTTTTAAAAGGTTCAGTACCTTGAAACACTCTCTTGGGTAACCGATGTCCTTAGATATCACACCTTACACCGAGGGAAAAGCAGAGGTGGGGCTGGGAGGAAGGGGGAATCAGGGGATCCCGTTGGGACTCGGGGACCCAGCCAGGAGGGAAACGATGAGCGAGACAGGCCCCAAAGCTAGCTGTGGAGGAGATGGAGTTGGAGGGATGCTGGAGCAAAATCGTGGGGTAAAGCTGTAAGTGCGCCAACACCAAAGCACAGCGGGTTTTGCTTTAAACAGGTAATTTGTGGGGTTGTGTCTAAAAACACCATATTAATGAATTTTAAATTTCATTATAAAATAACCTTGGAAGAAGAAAGAAAAGCGCCTGCAGTGTGACCTGCTGGACTGAATAGCCAAAATGTCAATACACATAATAGGGCATGACTTTTTAAAAGCCAACTGCCTCAGTGTTAGGATCTGGGGCTGGCAAAGAGGTACGTTCTTAGCAAAGAGCTGCATTTATAAACCTGCTTTACTAGCGCATACCTGGTAGTTTGTAGTCCCAGGCAAATGCTCGTCTTGTGAGAAACATCAAAGAACAAGCATCAAATTTGAGTCCCACAGAAACCCAGCGTCATCGTCCCTTGTGCCGGTGGGGCACCCCACAAGGGCTGCAAGGCAGCCCAGGGACACTGGTACTCCCCTGCCCACCCCGGCTCTCAGGACAGGAGTGGGTCAGCCCACACCTATATGACTGCCTTTGGGGTATGTGTGCTTCGGGGATGGGACGACTGGCAGCTGCAAGGGGTCTCATCCTGCCAGCATCAGGGGAGACAGTTACCGCTGCACTCACAAAAGCTTTGCTGCCCCCGCCTCTCCAAAAAGAAGAAGAAGAAGAAAAAAAAGAATAAAAAAAAAAAAAAGGCAGGTTTGGGCCATAAGCAGCAATGACCCCACAGCACATCACCAGTGAAGGGGCTTTGACATGCCCGTTGCCTCAGCATTATATGCCTTGGTTATTTTCCTTTTAATAGTAGTTAGGTGGTTAATTACCTGAAGGTTGCAAGCTGAAATCTTATTTTTCATATGTGACTTAGTAATTAAATTACCCCAGTTGCGATTATATAATGTAAGTAACAGCTAAATCATTTTAAAAGAATAGTCAAATTTGACAGACAGTTTAGAGTAATTTCGTTTTATGTTGGAGCCTAACGCTAAGAGATTGCACAGAAAGCAGAAGGCAGCTGCCTGGAATAGTTTGAAATTAGCGTGTGGTAACCAACAACTATTATTATTGTATTACTGTTTGTAATTCCCAAATGGAGATTTAAATTTCTATAATAGATACAGCTTTTAACAACAACAACAAAAAAGTGTTTTCTTTTTTTGGCAAGGAAAACTCTTTAGGAAATGATACTGTTGAATGTACATTTCCCAAGTGAGGGGGGAAAAACCCTAACCTTACAAGATTCCTTTGCACGGGGCTTTGCCTTTCCACAGATGCCACTGCAGGATTGTCTGAGGTTTCTTCTAAAGGGCTGGCAGGAAGGTGGATTTATTATCTAGAGAGGAAAGCAAACTAATTATCTTTTTGAGCTATAATACACATTTGCCGTAACTGCATTTAGCTTGGTATTCAGCATTCACTTGCCAAAAATGAGATGTTCCTGCTCCCCTACGAGCCCGAGTGCTCCATTTCTGATTTTTAACATGTGCCTGACCAAGAGCAGTACGGCAAATTACAGGACTGGTGACTAGGAACATGGGATCACGTTTCAGACTCTTGGAGCTTAATATTGGCCAGTAAATTTTTTACCTTAATTTTAACAGGCTTTAACTAATCAGTTTACACGGGAAGGCTGGCTCAGGCACGGGGAGCCGGGCACTAACCTGATCTCCCAGCCAGACCTAAAAGTAACACAAACAATCAATGCATCTTTAATTTGAAATGCTTGATGACTAATCTCTTGTTTTCTTTAATTAATGATCTACAGTTAATCATTATGAATGGTAAATAGTCTATTTCAGCATCGATAGCAAGATTTCCTATGGGAAAATCTTCCCCTATAGCTTTAATTTAAATATGCATTTTCACATAGCACTTACTAAATCCTTACCTTTATGCTATTGCATGATTACAGGTCCATTAACTAATCACATTTGACAACTTGTTTATTGAGGGGAGCAACTATTTTACATCTCTTGCCGGGGAAAGAAAATATTCTAACAAACAATTATTCAGCAGCTGCAATCACGGAGCACTGAATTAATTGCTTTGAAGATCTCAGTCAAGAAGATCTTGATAAAAATCAAAGAAAATGTTGTTTGACAAAGTGCATGAATGGGAGTGCCAGGAGGGACTCTGGTTTTGTGAGCTGCAGCCCCGCTCCGGGCAGCACTTGTTGAGGATCACGCCTTGACACGCCAGACTGCGACAGAGGCAGAGGCTGTGGAAAAGTTCATTTGCTTGTTTGTTCATTTAAGCTGTAGTTTATCAAAACCAGAACTTACACGTATGATTTGATTATAGGATCAGGATGCTGCTAAAAGGGCAAACCTGAGCATGATCAGGTCTTAATACCGCTGTAAAGGCTGACACACGGATATTTCATAGGTGCAACCTCTGTAGCCGACTTTGCCCACTGCACGAATAATTAACCCAGCGGGTATTGTGAGGCTTAGCGATTATAAAGCACTTTAAGGCTTTCTCCCGAAGGGAGCTGCTGTGATTGCACTGGAGTGAGGTATAAAGCAGAGCAAGGCACATGGGTGGCTCTGGACCTGGCTGGGCAAGCGTGTCAGTGCACAGTGGTACCCGGAGCCGGGCGCTGGTGCGAGGCAGCAATGCTGGCCCCGTTCCCTCACTGCCGCGTGCCCAGGGCGGCGGCAGGAGAGTTTGCATCTCAAGTGTGCATCTTGGTGCTTCACTGGGAGTACAGCACCGTGGAAAATAGCGGGATCACTGCTGAAGCTTGACCTGTGTACTGAAGACATTAATTGGAAAGGAGTTTCTGATCGCTCTGCAGCTCCTCTCCCTGGGGTTGTCACAGGAGGGGTTTTCATGGGTGTGACTGCTGCTCCTTCAACAGCACTAGGAGGACCGCGGTGTCTTACGTGAGGCAGTCCCAAACTCTGCTCCATAGACAAGTCACAGACTGCAACCCGCTGGCCAAACACAAGTCCACACTTCCTACTTTCAGCTGCTGTACCTCTTGCGCTTTGCAAGCCAGCTGAGATTAAAGATGTTCCTGCCAGATAAGACTAACTCCTGCAGTGACACCAAAAGGAAGGAGAGTTTAAAGGTTTAACCCCCTTTGTTGTAAGGGGGTTCAAAAGTGAAGTATGAGGACTAAACAATAGAGCGTCATCTCTCTAGAAATGGGGAGAACTTGGATTCTTTTCCCTTTCCGGCACACCCCCAGTTCAGGAGAGCCTGTGAGGATGGCAGTATTTCGGTCACAGTCATGAAATGTTGCACTGTTTTGCCAAATCCAGCACCACTAAGGACTAATGCCTCAAAACAATGTGATGGAAACTCCTGTCCCTATTCGCAGGTGAGAATCTGAGAAACCGTGGCCCTTGCATTGGCTCCTGTTTAGTACAGGCGAGAGCCCAAACTGAATTTATACACTTATATGTGCCCTGATTCAAGTAATTTTTTCTGCAGTAAGCCCTCGGCTCTCTTTAATGCTTCAATAAGAGACAGATGGAGCCTAACTAAATAATTGGCTCTATCTTTTCCCTTTTTTTTTTTTTTGCAGGTATGGTTGACAGAATTTGCCCTGCTGAAGCAAACATCCAGAAAAACACAAGTAAACAAAGTGTTGCTGAAGTTTTTATTAATCACTCTAGCAAGCTGTAGAGTAGCAGAAGACTGATCTGTTCTGGTTTATCCTTATGAAAAATGTAAATAGTGGTTATGCATTAATGCTTGGAAATCACTAACTTCACTTGCCAAGGAAATATACCATTATTTTAACAGATAAATAGGAAGGTGTGCATCAGTCTGTAGGCTTAACTGGCTGTTGCATGAGCTGGGATAAACCTGAGCTAGTCCCAGGACAGCATACCATTCCTTATTGAAGGATAATGATCACACAGATATTTAAGAAACTTTCTAATAAGGTCATAAGTAAAATGCAATGTATTATTAGACACACAAATGAACATTTATTAAAATAATAAAAATTACTGAGATACTAAAGGTGTGGTATACTAAATCTGGTTGACCTGGAGCAGTGTGTGGAATAACATTATTAGGATTTGTCCTTAATAAAAAAAAAAAGTAAACAGAAAGCTTTTTAAGTGAGACTTTCCTAACTTGGAGCAAAGTTTCTCCCATGTTTGAAGAGCTGGTCTGCCCCACTTCATTGCGTGTGATAAGGCCAGGTTGGTGAGAAGAGCTGCCTTGTCCTCCGCGTTCAGTCAGCACATCTGGATTCAGGAGAAGGAGAGGGAAAGTTGCCATAGGCCCTCAATTTTCCTACAAGCCAAATACCCAGGCTGAGAATCTGGCAGCTCAGTACTTTGACTGTTTGTGATGCCAGCCGATACATCCACAGTGTGAGAAGGTCAGTTAAATTGCTTGCAGTTTATTTTAAAAACTCTCAGCCCTTGCGTACAGACATGAGGGACTGAAAAGTAATGATCACTCAAAACCAAAGGAAGTAAAGCAGCTGCTACCATCCGAAAAACAAGTGTTATGTGGACAAAGCAGCTTACTCGTGCCAGCTACGCATCCATAACATTTTTCCTGCTATTGAGAAATTTGTAATTCAGATGTTAAGCTCTCTATAACAGTGCTAAATCTTATTTTCTTTCCTAAGGCACACCTTTAAGCACAGACCATTCTGGTCATAGAGCAATGGAAACATTGTTGTTTGTTTTTCACTAATGAGGAATGAGCAGCTAAAATGGAGACACTACTAATGAACATATTATGTTCCTGTAAATCAAGAGCACCCCTGAGCTAGAAGTGTGTGTTCAGCTCTGGGCACCCAGCTCGAGAAAGGCATTGTCGAAATACATGTGGGATTTTGAAATAGACACTCATTAGAAAATGCAAAATATAATCCAAAGAAAGATGGAAAAGGCTGGGACCATTTGCCCTCAGGGTGAAAAAACTTAAGCAAAGATATCTGTGTTTTGGTACCACCTTTATAGCCAGTGACAAAAAAAAGGAAGGTGATGGACTATTACTGACTCTTTCCCTCTCAGCAAAAGACAATATGCCAATTTTAAAGCTTTGAAAGAAAACCCTCGTGGCATGTCATCAAACTGCAAGTTCTATGAAGCAACATTAATGCCAAAATTTAAGTAAACTAAAAAATACTTTTTTTTTTTTACTTTTAACTGCCACTATGAATTCGTGTCCCCTGTCCAGACAGAGACACACAGGGAAACTTTGCCAGGATAAAAGGCTTCCCACGCCTGCGTGTAAAAGAGCCTGTGATAACTAAGGGGTAGGAAGAAGCTGTCTGTGTACAAAACACAACTCCACAACTTCCTTCTGCAGATGTTCCTGTATCACCTTCTGACACAGGCGGCACTGGACAATATCAGAAAAAAACCCTCAGGTGAGAATGTGCATTACAAATTATATTCTTTTGTAATTATTTCGGAAGAAGTTTATGGAAATGTGAAGAAAAGCCTTAACAGAACAAAAGCTACTTAACCAGTTATTATCATTTTTCTCCCTTTGGGGAGGTACATAAAGAACATTTAGAAAGCTATTTTGATATGAAAATGTTGCAAGATAGTTTTTTCCTCATGAAAAGCAATTTATTTGCATGTCTTGCAAACAGATTTTTCTGTGAATATATGATACATATATGGAAAGAGCACAATATAACCACTTGGTAACGGTTATATGAAGAGAACATTGTATCTTATTTCACTATGATCCCTTAAAGCAAACTGCAGGAACTTTAGCTGCAGCATGATTTTCATTAAATCGCTCAGCTGGACTGGCTTGCTTTGCAATTATCAATCACACTTTGCTTTTTTTATGGACTCTTAAATCAGTCAAATATTCCAAAATTAAAATGCCTATCAATGCCCTCTACATTCATTATAGTTCTTTTACGATAATTGGGCCAAAAGAAAACTTTACTTGAGTGGCACACTTAGCTTTAAATTAGCAGCGCTACACCGAGCTCTGGCCGGTGAGGTGAACAGGAGCTCCCCTTCAGCACAAGGCTGCCTATGAAAGGAAAAAAATTAACGGATGCTATTAGTAGCGTCAGCAGCTCATTTATGAAGTCAGCTTACAGAGAAGACAGACTGATGTAAATCTGCTTCACGAGATGTTTTCTAGCAAGACTATGAGAGAAGACAGACAACATCTAAACCAAAGCATTTAGGCATATTTGGGGAAACAAAGTATCTCAGACAACACTTCTAACTTCACATATTCCCACACAGATCCGTTGGGTACATGGCATGGCTTGTTGAGCAGTGTTAGCTGCCAAATGTTTTTTCTCTGTTCCTCCAGTTTAGAAAACTGAGGCCAATACTGTTCGCCATTGTCAGTACGAGCCCAGAGGGAAACATCCTGCAGGCCCAGTAGAAAAGTGGCTACCCATAAGGTCTCTGATTTTACGGCAGCTATCACTCACGGTTTATAAACTGGAGTAAAGCTTAATGTAGTTCTAGATTGAAGAAAATCACACCAAAACCCTTTTACTCTAGAAACATTTTTCATTTCACTTGCATATTTTAACAGAAATACAATATGTTAGCAGCAAAAAAAGGATTTCTGTTCTAACATTTCACAATACATAAGTGTCCAAATCTGCATTTTTCTATTAAGGCAATCTACATTATTACAAATCAACTCTGACTACTAGGACAATATTTCCAAATATGTACAAACCACCATAAAATAACTATTAATATAATTACCATAGAAAAAAATAAAACCACAATACTAGTAAAAACGTAAACATTTTAACCTAATGTCCTTAAAAAAAAAAAAATCGCAAAAGGTACCGTCTACCATTCAGGAGCAGATGAACAGCAGAAGGCATTAGGTAAATACAAGAAGTTACTAAATTAATTCTTTGTTCAGTCAATATTTCAGAAGTTGTTCATGTTCTGTGAAATTTATATTCAAGACTGGACTAGCAATTGCTTTCAAGTTGTACTTCCTGCAAGAAGAGTTCAGGTTGACTATTGTCTCTGCCTGACTCCACCACAGCAATTAGTTCCTTCCAGCAGCAAATGAGCAGGTACAAGTTTCAGAGTGGGCCTGACATATTCCTCAGAAAAGTACCTAATCACACGTGTAGTTCAGCAGTAGCAGATGCCACCAATGCCTTCACCGTGCAACACTAGGTAGTCTCAACCATTCATTCTGTGTGCAGTGTCTCTGAACAAATACCATTTTTCCATGGACTCCACCGCCAGGCAGCAGCACACCCACCTGCCTCCACAAATGTGAACATGGGGCAAAGGGATGCAAGGGCTGGGAAAAGCCACGGGCCTCCTGCTGTCTTCCAAGCCTCGTCCCAGCAGGAGGCTGGCTAACATCACCCACTCCTTTGTGAAATATTTCCTATTTCAGCATTGATTATAGATGACCTTTGCGTTTTGATCACTGATATTTTGAGTCATGCAGTTAAAGCACCCTCACAATGGAATGCAACTGATAAGGTGACTTAATGGGTACATTCTCTTTTAGTGCCCAGAAGCAGCAGTTAAACGGTTTCCACCACGTCCCGTAAGGAACAGGCTGTCTTCTACCTCTCTGCTTCTAGACTCCCCCTCACCTCCACTCTGAAGGACGAAAGCTAACAGCCCCCCAGCCCCACACACTACCAATAGATGGGCTTCAGCGACCGCCTTGGGCCACCTCGGGCCACCTCCTTAAAACCACACAGTCTGGGAAGGGAGTCGGTGCAAAGTCTAAAATGCCACTGTACCACACCATGACATAGCTGGCTTCCTCCTATTAGAGTGCTTGGGTACATACAATTTATTGGCCTTTATTCCTGTTTTGAATATTCATCCTCATTATAGTCAGGAAAACTTGAGGGGAAAAAAGCAAAGGAAGAGTTCCAATTTCTGAACAAGCCTATGCAGTGATAAGGGATCAGTACCAAAGTATTACAATTTGTGACTATATGGAAGAGCCAAAAAATATCAGTTTTCCTCACAGATATATCTTCTAATTATTTTCCTAAAATTGTGCTCCATTTTTATTACTAATATTTACGTTCTCTTGTGTAGACAAAAGCTGAGTACAAATGCATTTCCTACAACTGACTTTACTGTATAGCTAAGATCAATGTTTGCTGTTAGCCTGCAGTTTTTATCAGTTAAACCAACTTGCTTAACAGAAGATGGCAATTCAGAAGGGCAAAAACCCCAGACTAAGTCAGTAACAATAAATACTAAAACCTGAAGTCAACTGATGCTTCATAATAGGGATTATACAGTGGATGTTTAAAACAACAGAAACTACATTCGGTAGCAGAAGCCTTTCCAGCTGTAGAAGCCTAAGTGTGCCATTAATTAAACAAGTCTCAACACTGCTATGACGTTTCACAGGACCATAAGAATGACACTGTTGCTCTGAAGCAGGATGATCAGGGTAATCAATGGCCTAGTTTGCTTAGTGGTGCAATATAGCAAACTGGCTTATATGAGCCTAATTTAATGACAGATATAAAGTGTCAATCAACACAGCATCGTGGAGAATAGGTCCTGAACAACAGGTTGCATTTCACTCTTTGCTATAGTAAGCTCGGCACTGAGGTGTCAGCCATAAGAACTCTAAGTCACCTACTGAAAACCAGATGAACGTGTCTTTTTCTTTAAAATATCAGTACTAGATCAAATCAATATAGAATATTACGTTGAAGACAGGAAACTAATTTCAAAACGCAGTATTAATAGGGAATCAGCAAGAAGTATAGTTGTTCTCCATCTTATTCATTTTTTTTTAATGGCTCTGGAAAAGAGGGACACAAACCCAATGGCCTGTCTGTCTGTTTGCTTTTCCCCACCCCTCTACCCATGTCACTGATGTAATAAAAACTTATCACCTCTCCCTACAAACCTTGCCTTGCATTCCATTTTAAAAATCAATGATCTGGAAGAAACTGTAAAAATCACTTGCAATAAATTTGCAAAGGACGTGCAGACTGCTGGAGTAGTAAAGAATGAGGCCAGGTCACTTACACAGAGCAATCTGGATCGCTTCATGAGTGGTATTTTAATGCTGGTAAAATACAGTGTATATTTCTAAGAAAAAATAAGCTAGGATAATAAGAGGATGACGTACCGCATTCTTGAAAAATACTCTGAAAAGGACTTGAGCCATAGAAGTCAGCATCCAAGGCAATGCTCCCACACATACCAAAAAAAAAAAAAAAAGGATAATACAATTTTTGATGAAAGAGGGGAGGGAGATATTCATCAGAGTAAGAGGATCACATTATGTCTCTATATAGTCCTGATGGATCACTATTGACATGTGGCATCTAATTCAGATGTCACACTTCAAAATATTTCAATACCTGAGAAGTACAGAGAAGAACGTGAAGATTAATTAGTCTCAGATAACATTCATTGCCATAAGAAAGTTAAGGAATTCAGTACATCTCATCAGAGAAAAGGTTAAAAGGGACATAATCATGATTTATAACTACACACAAGCAATTAGAAAAGCTGATACTACGGAGATCAATATAAGCAATCAAATGCATAAAAAGACCAAAATAACTTAAGGTGGAGCTAGAAATGCAAATAGAAAATCAAGTGAAAAAATGTACCTGGGGTAATTAACCATTGCAACAGGAGGTATCAGTGAATCCTCATCACTTGAAGACTTTAAATTAATATTAAATGCCTTCCTAAAATATGTATGTTCAGTTCAAAACAAAGCCACTGAATTTAACAGAGAAGCTGCTCGTTGAAATTCAACGGTCTGTTGAATTTAAAAATAAATCCTCATTATGGTGCCTTCTTGTCTTATATATTTATGAGATTTATTTTAAAATCTAACAACTAAATGGAAGGGGGTTACCAACAAAAAGGTATTCTTTCTTTCTAGAGCACAGTAACATTTAAGACTAGATTTAAAGCTAAATAAACTGCAGCTGCATTTTGGAAAATACGCTTTCCCCGCCCGTTTATTTTTCCTATTTCTTGTTCAGAGTTGCACAGTCCACTTAGTTGACTGTGTCTAATTTACATAATCATGTAGTTATTCTTCAGTTTTTCTGTTCCTATTTATAAACCATTCACAAACCATCCACTTAAGTAACAGCATGATTTATTGTAAGAATGATTATGGTTGTTTCACAGTCAAAATGGAATGTGATTAAATGAAGAATGAACAAGGACATTCTAGAAAGGAAGGGCTCTAATCCTGCGAAAGGATTTGTAAGTGAAACCTGCCTCTCAAGCCCCATCCCAAATAGCCAATGAACTACTGAGGGAATTCAGCAGATACCTTTACAGCTGGGCAGCCAAGAGCTTAGCAGAAGACAAAAAATAGATAAAACAAACCAACCAACCATGCACACAATATCTTCTGGAGAAATGGTAAAGCTCCCAAAGCCATCTGCACTTTAGAAAAAAAAAAAATAATGAACTGTATGTATACAGTTGCTGATATGACTCTCTCAACGCAGGTCTGAATATCAAGGCTCTAGAGGGAGATCTGCAAGCAGACCTTTGCTCTCGGATATGTGCCAGCATCTGAGATCAATGCATCAACCAAGGAAAGGGTTGGATATTTAAGCTGTGGATCCAGGAGAACACAAATGGTTTCAGTATGCAATAGGTAGTTTGCAGGTGCCACAGGAACCCTAATAACCCACACTTATAACAAAAATGTTGAACAGCCTGATGGAAGAATATCAAAGTTCCAAATTTTCACCTGAAGCACTTATTCTCCGTTATTTCAGCAAGAACTGGTGAAAAAAAACCCTATTTGTTGACCAGTAACACTGCCGTGTTTACAAACCAGCTATCTACCAGGAACAGCTGAGAAGCTCCACAAAGGACAAGCTACACTACAGAGCCCCATCAGTCAGAAAAAAACAACCATAAAAATTAAATCCTGAATAGGTGTTCATGCGCAGTACTGCTTTTAAATGTTCATGTTAGTCCAAAATAAGCAGCAGTGATGGATCACGTTCTTGCTCATACACAGATAATCCTGGTCTGTTCAGTCAGCACATGCACCAGCAAGAAC
The DNA here is from genome assembly GCA_013398815.1 of Ibidorhyncha struthersii. NCBI lineage: Eukaryota > Metazoa > Chordata > Aves > Charadriiformes > Charadriidae > Ibidorhyncha > Ibidorhyncha struthersii. Next base: position 209,474 of record VZSZ01005026.1, on the reverse strand, counting down.
TTACGAGATCTCACACTAAATTGACAGAACTGCTTCAGAAATTCATATGGAGTTACAGAGCCATTCAGAAGGGCACAGTAACTTTTTACAGTACATTAACTTATAAGCAGTGGTTCCCAAACAGTGGGGGAAGAGATGAGAATATTTTAGGTGAAGACAAGCATGGAGCCCAAGAAAATTAACTTTGCAAGATCTGTACTGAATATATGTGAAATTCCCACTTGAAATAGTCTCAGGAGCCACAGATTGGCTAAGCTGAGGCACTGGTAGAAGGCAATGGTAACAGCCCTGCTGCAGGGACACTGAGTTACCCTGAACACTGCTGGTTTTTCAAGGGGAAAGTACTAAACCACTCTTTTCAGAAGTAGCACCATTATTTCAGATAGAGATAACTCGTCCCCCCTGTTACTAGTGCAATTGTTTAGATGTTAGTGATAATAAATACAGCTGAGACTGCAGTTAGTAGTAAAGCCCCAGTTAGAAGAAAAAACTTTAGCCTCAATAATTACAAGCTATATGCTAAAAATCTCTTTTTACTCAAGAGTTACAGTATAAGGCTGAGAAACTTAAAATTCCAGGGACTCTAAGCTTATTATGACGTCTACGGCTGCAACCATGACCTAGGGTCTAGCACTTCTGTGATGCATTTCTGTCTAGGGGTTGGTGCTGGTTTGGTTTCTGACTCAGTCTTGGTAACCAATGAAACGGGATTCCCGTGGCCAGCTAAACTGTTTTTTCTACAAGAACCAATTTTGCAAGGAGCAGCAATGGGTGTCTGCAACTGCTGCATTATCATAAATAACTATGAATCAAAGGAAGAACTACTAGCGGATGCGTGGTCTGGCTTCTCCTGGTTTTCCTTGCCCAGTTACTCTGTGTTCACCTGTGCTTTGGCACTGTATGGTGACTTATCAGAGTGCGGAGGTGGAGCTCTTCTTTTCTTTCCTCTGCCATCTATAGGACTTGCAGTATCTCCTTTTGAGCGTGGATGCATGTTTTTCTGAACAATCATCTCATGAGATCCATCAAAGAGTGAAGCCCATAAGGAAGACGCAGGGTCTTTTTGCTGGCCAAGCAGGAACCCGCCATCAGTCTCTTCGATTTTTCTTTGTATGATATCAGCTAAGCCCTCATGTTTCACTGGAGAATCAATGCCTGTAATTTTAAGGGACAGCAATTAACTCAGATTAAAATGCTACCAATGATTTTATTGCTACCTCTTTCATTATTACTATTCAGAATACAAAACTGTATTAACTATGTTTCATGAAGTCTGGACTACTAAGAGTGTTAATGGATGAAACGGCAAAGATTACATATGCCTTCAAAGCCAGAACTCAGGTGAAAGGAGGGAACTGTTTTCATGACAGCTGGCATTGAGGCAACAGGGTAGGCATTGATATTTCTTTCCAAGTAAAAGTAGAAAAAATAGTGTACTACTAGGAATTCTATACACAGTAGATAGTAAACATTTTGTTGTATAGTGCTTTGAAAATTTCATTTCGCAGAAGGCACATGAAAAAGGCTATGACTAAATATTCTTATGCTTCCAGCCTGCAGAAAATGGGACATCTTTACATGTATCATTTTTGTTTCTGTGCTTTAAGACTGTCTTGCCCCATTTCTAATCCCTCACACTGAGTTTTCTATGTATACTGCTGTAATACTAGCCTCTAAAACAGCAGCAATATCTTTTCTATCACAGCCCACACGTTAATGATTTTCAACACATTTTTAAACACCAGGGTTTTTACCTATTAATACTACAAATAAGCAGGAAAAAAATGGGATATTAAGACTGAAACAGAGCTTGTGTTCTGCTCCTCACCGATGTACTTGAGTATCAGTAGAATTATGCTACACGGTTACCTTTGTAAAACTTCTATATTGTTGATTTATTGCCTTTCTGCTCTGCATTCATAGCTTAGATAGGACTTTCCTGACTGTTCAGTGCACGGTAACTCGATGACCCCCATGGCATTTTGAGTATCTTCACAATTCCAATCTCAAGCAGCAAGCAGTCAGGCATTTATAGTTGTACAGTGTTTCTCAGCCAATACTGCATTGGATCCATTAAAACAAAGTGACCTACTTTTTCTAGTCTGTAAATATTATTTCTGTAATGAAACTATTAAATTAATCCTGCTGCATACCATTTTTTTTTTTGTAAAAACAGAAGTCTCGGATACATGCTAGATAGATTTTCCAAGCGTATTTTTCAACATCATTACCAAAGACCAAACAGTTAGGTAAGTTATGTTAGGTAAGCTTTTAAATAGCTTCAAGAACAGCAAATTAATTTCATGCAACTAGTTAAAGATGTTATTGGTTTGCAGACTAGACTATTTTACCTTTGCACTTCCTGAGCTTTATACTACTCTTCTGATGAATGTTTATTTCTAGCGGCAGCTTTTTTGAATGAGTTCAGGGCCCCCCAGTTACAGTCCAGACTGCAGATTTTTTGGCTCAAGGTATAAAAATGTATTCGTTATTTGTGCTATTACAAATTCAGGTTTAATATGAACTCAGTATGCAATTATGTTGCTTTTATTGTCTGAATTGCCCTTGAAAAACTCAGTGTTTCAACATCAACACCAGAAACCATCTGAATACAGACGATGTTGTTTCTGTTACCCTGCAACTTGAAAAGACAAATCCCACTTACTCATATCACGGTAGACGGAGGTTGCTTCTTTTGTCAAGAACAAAGGTGGTTTCCGTGGTGACATAATCTCAATTTTCATAAGTTCTTCACAACAATGTTTCCACTGGCCTGAGAGAGAAAAGAGAACAATGACTGGAACTTAAACACTTCAGCTTGAAAAAAACTGAAGTTATTAGGTTGTGTTAGGAAACTATCTCCAAAGCAACGCTAAAGAGTAAGCATATACTTTTGATTAGCAGGAATGCTCAGGATGCTTTCGTATTTTCAACTCTCTACTCATTCGTACTCTTAAAACGAAGGTCATAAGATACTACACCTTTAATTTAAGCATGCCAGCAGTACTGTTATATTATGAAGGTTAAATATCATCATTTGCCTTCAAATCCCCAAACACAGTATAAATTAATCAGAAAAAATAATTTAAGTTTAGGGAAGCTTCATGAAGTTATTGGGGACAACCTCCAGTATACTGGAAGCTGGATGTTATACAACTATGTTGCGATGTTATTGTAAAGGAACGTTCTGTCTTTAATAGAGGATAACTTGTCTTTTATCTGTTAGCAGACAAGGAAACCTCTTTTTCTATTAATAAGATTTTGACCTTAAGGAAAACAAGACACAGTAAAATTACTTTGTTCATACCAATCATTCCAAGTTTTCTGAGCACATTAATTTTAAGAGATTTTTAGAACCAGGGAAGAAAAAAGGCATTTAAATGCCAAGTGACCCATTTTTTCTGAACCTAAGGAAAATGTCTCAAAAAATCCATGGGTATTCTATCTATAATGAATAAGTAGTAGTTCCTCTTCCCCACTCTACAGCTAATTTAAAGAGGATGCCCTAGTTTTTGCTTGGTGTGTTTCTTTAATTGATAGAGCCTTTTCTCATTGTAAATCAGAGCTAGAAAGGACTAGAAATATGAACTACAATACCTAGTTTCCATAACCTCAACTCACTGATTTTATTGGTGGGGCCTCTGACTAAAGACTGATTTTTTCGTTAATTAACCCGGTTCTGTTTTCTGACCTGATAAAAATGACTATCAGGAACCAACTATACCTTGTCAATGACAGCATAATAACTGACACTTGTTCTCTACTCTTAACAAACCTGTTACTCAAACTACTAAAGCAGAGGAAAAGATGAAGACAGATTAATCTATATAGTTCTTATAATAAATATTCAGTGTTAAACAAGCAACACAGTATACTACTTCAATACCATTTCACTGTTTTACACCACTAAATGAGTTTCTTCTCTCACATAAGAACAGTGTTGTTCCAGAGGTTAGCCAAAGGATCAGGGTATCCATTTATCATCTCATTTATATCATCTGTTACAAAGCCTCAGATACAGCTTTTACCAGGTTCAAGCATGCAGCGTGTATTTGCATGACTGGAGTGCGGCTAAGTGAGCATATTCCCGTAAGACAAGAGGTACGAAAACCTTAGAATTACCAACAGAATTAAGTAATCCCTATTGCAACAAATTGGAATTTAATTCATCCATAATACTGCTGAGGAAGGAAATCCCATATACATGTGCCTGCTTGCAAGGGCTGGCTGAATCCACATCCTAGCGAAGGCCCCAGATGAATCCAGCATCCTCACCGCCTCCCACTAAGGCTTCCATGCCCAAAGGAGAATTTCACAAAACCAACACAGCACTGGTAAGATTCCCAGGCAGAGGTGGACTCTTCCTGTTACAGTGGAGGAAGAGATGGGGACAATTTAGCAGTCCTTAAAAAAAAAAAAAAAAAATATATATATATAACACTGCTAAAACAGACCAAGCTCTTTTGAGACTGATTGACATATTCTGCTTCTGTTTTCCTGCAAAAACCCAGACTGGACATGTGGAATTTGGTTTAGTCAAATATTTGCCTTCCAACAGCTTAGACCACCACCCAATATTATCCGAAAGAACATTTTCCTCTCATTGTTGCAAACAAAGGCTTATGAGGCAATTCCAACTCAAATTGTTCAAAGATCCCTTTGATGTTATGTAGCACCCCACTTGTAGGGCACGCTGCCAGCACTTCCCGCTTACTTACTCAGATCATAAAAGTGCTGCCAGAAAGCCTCCATCCACTTATGAAGGTCGTCCCTACTGTCAGTAGCAAAAAGTTGCGTCACAGCCTCTCCAGACACAGAGTTGATAACAGAGAAGTTATTAGTTCTTCTCTTGGAGTCCTCATCCACAGCTCGAATCCTGGTTTCCTAGGAACGAGAAACTGTGGTAATGAGTCATTGCTTCAGCTCCACACTGGCATCACCCCATGGCCAATGACAGTGTACGGGAGGTATCATTTGGCTTTTTATTTAATCCAGACTAATTTCCAATTAAAAAAAGGAACTAATGTCAAGAACTGCTTATAAAAATATTTTCTATAAAACTATAAAAGTGGCATAAAATATGAAAAATAAGGGAATAGAGCACAGTTACTTCAGTTTAGTTCTGAATTACAGAATGTACGTTCTCTGTTTCCCCTCTCTCTGCCTTCACCAGCTCATCTCACACAGCTCATTCTTCTCCACAGTAGTTTAGTGAATAATCTAAAATAACAGCAAGCAGGTCCTTTTCTCTGAACAATCCAGCTGGACAACCACATTGTTACAGCTACTATTTAAGTCTCCTACTGTACTTCTGTGGGCCATTGTTTATGCAATGTATTTGAAACTTGTATCTATTCTGTGTTCATCTTAGTGAACCAGGACATTCAGGGCTAATACTACACTGACAGGAAATTTAAAAAGAAACTTATCTAGTCCACACTTCAAGGAGCATTTGTAGCAGTTACCCACACAGTTCTGCTAGAACAAATTTCCAGCATGAAAAAACATTTTGGTCTAATATAAAAAAAAAATCTTATTTGTCATTTCAAAATAGACATTTTAGTTTTGCCTTAATTAGGAAGAGCTACACAGAAACAAAAGTATATATGAGAAGCTTATCTCAAGTCTGTCAAATTTATTCATCTAATGTTAGAATGGCTCTCAGGTTATCCCGCAGCACTGCTACAGCCAAGGTTTCCCCTTCTGTTCCGGGACATAGTTCAATTGATTTTTATCATCTAGACCAGATCCAGTGGTACTTTCATACTACCTAGTTTCTTTGTTACTGGCATTATTACAGTTAAAAAAAAAAAAAAAGCAACCACACTTGCCCTTAACTGAGTGATTTTTTTTTTTCCATGTGTAAAATACTGAAAGATTTTAGTAAAAGTCTGATAACACAGAACTGAAAAAATTTCCAGAACACAACTGGTCAACATTGCTGCTCATCACAACATGATGAACAAATTAAAATAATTAACATTACTTTATTTACAAAAGTAAAAGCAGAAACTCTGGGAATATCTTTGCATATACAATTCAGCCTGACCAAACAAGAGATGGCCTGTTACAACACTGCTCTTAAAAGGATTTTTGGTATACCCAGGAGAGCAGCATAATCCCAAATCCTGGCAGGACGATGAGTTTCGGCACCAGGAAACCAGCCAGCACCCTACAGCTGGCCGGCCCTGAAGCCTGGCAGGACACAAGGCTGCCTAACGCACATGAAGACCACACAGCATTCTCATGCCGCACAAAGGTGTCCCCTGGCATGGGGAGCGCCCCAGGTTTTGAAGGAAGCTGACAACCTCAGCCAGGGTTGTGTTCAAATGTCTCCTGTCTGGATGGACAGTGAATCTGACCACAAAGGTGGCCCTGGGACATTCCTCAAAATACAGCAGGGAAATATTAACCGTGTTCCTTTTACACAATTCAACAAAATGTCAAACATCTGCTAAAGATGTTAAACATACACCTACAGAAATTAAGTTTACACATGGGATCCCATGGGGATAAGCCTAGTTCTGATACTCGGAAAAACAAAAATTATTCTACAGAACATTCCCCAGATTTTAAATGCATTACTGAAGTAACCATTTGAAATACCAACAGCTGCTTGTAGTGTATCTGATGGATATGCTCATTTAAATTCTTCTGTCTAAAAATAGGAGATGAAGTAATTCATCCATAAGTGCTCCATATCCCATTAACTCAGGTAACCATAGATACCAGGAAAAAAATTAAATCAAATAGATTAACATTTGACAGGTAAGAACTTCAAGCATACCATACACACAAGTTTATTTAATGACATTTGCTGCAGGTTTTATCCCACAACTATGGGATTATTTAAAGGAGATAAATCCTCAAGCAACAATCTATATCTGATGCTTAAATATTTAAGGAGAGATACAAGATGCCATTACACTAATAGGCTGATGAATTTACCAAGCTTGGGTGAATTACACTACATGCCCAGTTCCACTTACAAAAAAAAAAAAAAAACACAAAACAAACCACACACACCACACACAAATCACACACCTCCAAACAAAAAAAAACAAACAAACACAATATGACAACAAAAAGTGTTAATAATAATGCTTAACTTTTCTCACTCTTATAGACAACTGAACCAATTCTGCTACAGCTATTGTAAAGAACAGAATTGTAAAAATCAGAGTAGGAAAAACAGAGTCGAATCTTGAACTCAAATGACTCTTTGGGGAAAGCTGAAGCCAGTTTTACATCCTATATAGAAAAGTTTAGGGTTGTTTTTTTGGTTTTTTTTGTTTGTTTGTTTGTTTGTTTTTTTGAAGGTGGGGAAAGACAGAGGGAAAACGATAGAATTTTTTAATGGCATGTAAAATACAAACTTTCCTCTATATTTTTCCACCCAAATCAAAAAAATCTCTTTGCTTGATAATGCCTCTCTGGGAAGCTCATCTTTTAAGCTAAGAAGAAAACAAAAGCAAGAAAGAAAGAGAGAGGGAGAGAACTTTTTTATTGCTGAGGTGCAACACTTTCCTGCTAGGCCAATCCCAACACACTGAGGAGCACTGATTCTAAAGATCATTAAGACATCAGAACAAGTTACAGTTCTTGAGAAAAATATTGAATAACCTAAGATCCAGTTCTGTGTATCTATTTTAAGATTAAACAAACCAAATCACATATAACAAACTTCATTCGTATTTTTAGTACCAGAAAATAAATGAAGAAATAACATCATAACACTGGAAACAAAATACAATTTGTTCATGCATTGGTTTCTGCTGTAATGTTAATAATTTCCATGGGGCCTGTTTTAGGCAAGCAGGAAAACATGGTTAAATTTAAAATTATGGCTTTCAAACACCTTAATGCACAAGACTGAATTCACCAGACCAGCTACAAATATTTCCTCCTCTCATCTTCATTGTTTTGTCAACTTGTATTAACATAACATCCTTGTAGCCACTGGATGGTAAGTATAGTGTATAAGTATGATACGGAAAAGCAGTATTAGGATTTCTATGGTATTTTAGCTATCTTTGGTGCAATGCAGCAGCTAAAAAACAGAGGAAGGAGATGGCATTATATGACTAGCCAGCATTCTGTGGAGCACCAGAGAGCCATAAAGCATAGTTTCCAAACCACTCAATCTGAGTATGTGTGTTATAAGGTCTACCATGTGGGATCTGGGTATTATATCTGCTTCCCCTGCCCGCATCCACAATCTCTTCCAAGCAATTGCAGGACTAAATTAGCAACACAATGCGAGATACCAGACATTTGGAGGCACTTAACTAGTCTGTGCCTTTCCAAAATATTTTCACATGTGTATGAAGGCTTGTCTAAGCCAACCATTGGGACAAAGTCCTTACTACAGAGAACACAGATATTTTCAGGGCTGCTCTAGTTTCAGCACTGCTGCAGTTTCCTGATGCCCACAGAGAATATTGCTCATAGTGCTGGCTCCTTCACGTAGTCAAGAACTTGTGTCGATATCCTTCTGCTCCAGTCTGAGGGTGAACTCCCTAGAAATACTGCATGGCTCCCTTGAAGTTATGCTGCTGTAGCCAGCCCTACATTTTCCAAGGAATTTCTCTACCTGACCTAGCACAGAACAGATGTTCCAAAAAGAACTGTCATTCAATGTAACAGTCTGCAGAAATGCCAGCTTGATTTTGTCCTTTCACTTCTGCTACACTGTTTAGCAACCAGTCTATGAACCCTGAGCCCACAGCTGCAAACACTTGTTGTTCCTCATCCTGTTCACCTCGACAAGTAGCACGAGCACAGAGATAGCTCTGGGCCTCCCACACTGCCCAGCACTAGAGCAAAGACTGCACTGGCAAAATAAGCCAGGAAAGAAATCATGGGTCTATGTTAATTCGAAGCCATGTCCCAGAATTCCTCAAGCTTCAGGCATACATGGCACAAAAAAAAAAAAAAAAAGATTTATAATCTATGACCAGGACACAATAGAATATGTATTCCAAATACTGAGCAACTAACATAAACTGCTGGCACGTGCACCAATTTGCTAAGCTATCAGGTGTTTTATTATTCATTTCAAACTAAAGAAAACTTGGAAAAAAAAAATCAGGAACTGGCCCATAAGGAATATTTCCTATTCAAATTGGATTCCAGCAAATTTTCTTTGCTACAGAAAATATCATTTCTCTTTTCCTACTTAGTTGTGCAATATAATGTGTTATAATCACATTTAGCTGGAACAATAATAGTAGCACTTGCATAATAGGAACTGTGAACCATTCTTGCTCAACAGCAGTAGCAGCGAAGTCATCTGAAGTTGAAGTAATGACTTTGCTGGTCTTAATGGCTTATTCAAGTCTCGACTCAAAGGGAATGGGAAATAAGGCTATCGGTGTGAATATTTTCCAGAGAGTTTCTCATAAATCCAGATGATTTCATTACTTTTCAGAAAGTATCTTTCAATTACATGTAAAGGATCAGCTTCACATTACAAATGAAAATGCCACATATGCAACCAGAAGAGATTTTAGTTAGAACGCCTCGAGTTGATGTTCAATCTCAACTTTCATTTTGAAATTGCTGTTTCTATAACAACATGTAGCAGACAAGCCCATGTGATTAGTTTGCTTTCATTTAATCTGTAAGAGAAATTTCATAACAAAGGAATCAAAAAATATCTGCAGGCATTAACTTATTTTCAAGAGAAACTCTTTAAGTAGTAAAGTATCCAAATGTTTCAAATTGTATTTTTTTTTCTGGTTTTAATTTAAATTGAAGAAGGATTCACAGTCATGTTCTCCAGCAGTCTGACATTTTTGCAAAATGGTATAAGATACAAGATTCACATACGTTCTACAGATTAGCTTTAGGGATACTCTGCAAACGTACAGACAGTCTCCCAGCAAAGGCTTATTAAACTGCATTTTAGGTTCTAAGTGTATTGGTAACTTGGAGGAGCAAGATACCTTAGAAGAATACGGTTATTTTAAAAAGAAAAGCAAAACTAGGGTACAGACCAAAACAGACACCTCCAAGGAAAGATATGAGATAGCCTGATAGATAACTTTTAAAAATATTACTGTCACATTTTAGAATATGGATTTAGTCATTCTATAATTTACTAGAGTTTAGCATTTAACTGATACTGTGAACAGATGGAAAACAGAATTATGGCAAAGGCTGACTAGTGCAATTAGAAGTGACTGAAGAGGTAAGCAAGTAAACCTGCTTAAATATATCACAGTGTAAACATATATTTAATGTAAATGCATGAACAATTGGAAGAAAAAAATAGGCTTTCGTAAAAGATACAGCACTAGCACAACAGCATTTTTAATTAAGGAATCAATTTGAATCTTAGCACATTAAAAAAGTCCTAACTCAAACAGGTCACATTGTTGTATCTAGTTTAAATGTTTGGTTTATATACAAGTCTCACTGTAGGTGAGAATGCAGTCATATTTTCCAGAAACTTTAAAGCCACCAAAAGCTGATATTGCTGTTGTAAGGAGCAGTTCTTTATTACTCTATGTCCCTACACATTCCCAGTCGCAGCCTAGCCCCTTTCTTGTACTGCACAGGCATTTGTGTAGCCATGTAGTGAACTGGATAAGAGAATTTATTAAAGGGAACCACAGTTAAAGTCAACCCTCCTGCCCCCAAAATGAGCTAATTTTAACCCACATCAGTTCCCTTGTCCAATTCATCAGTCAGCTGCCCTGGCATAAAGCAGCACAGCAGCCTGGACAAGTGACTGGACGGGAGGAATGCTTCTTTCAGAATTAGTGTTGGCATCAAGTGCTCACGGTAGTACAGCAGCAGAATCCAGATCAACCTGTGCTCAACACAGTTTCTAAGTGTGTCTATTTACTTATGTAAGATGAATCTAGCTATGTAAATTGCAAATAACATTAAATTCCTCTGCCTATCCTTATGTGATACTAACTCTTGATGACTGCACCAAAAAGTGTTTTTGAAAGCATCTGTTCACTCTATTGATCGCCATTCTAGAAGGTCTTTTCAATAACGTTCTGAAATTGAACACTTAAATATTACTTCAGATTAAATACATAATGTTTCTTTAGCCAGATAGTAAGTAACATTTTAACTTTACGTTTTAAACTCGGCCTTTCCAAGCAGGGTATGAAAAACAGCAATAATGTCACCCTAGAGAACAGAACTCCCAAAGTTATTGTGCCCTGTACAAAATCAGTATTAAGAAAAGCAGCTTATTTTAAGACACTAAAATATTTTAAACAATTTTCCAGCTCTCCTTCTAATTAAAACTGTGGTCAAATAACACACAACAACAAAGAAGTTTCTGTTAAAATTCCAACTTTGCTGAGGACAAAAGTCTACAGCTAAGGGAGTAATGTAAGCAATACATTTCCAAAGGCTTATGAAATTGTCATATAACAAGTTAACACTTTTCCTAAAGAAAAACATCCTCCATTTTACCTCTCTGTTAACCAGTCTAACGCAATAGAAGGAACTTAGTCCACAGTTAAGAAATGCAATGTCTTTGTTAAAAAATTCAGCGACTGCAAATTTCACTGAAGTATATCCCACCCACATGCTACCTATAAAGCATTCTGCATACCAGCAGCTTAGAGCCCAAACAACTGTAGGTATGTCTTAAAATAAAAACAACCTCCCCCAAAATAAACAAAAAACCCAAATCAAAACCAAGACCATACAACCAATTTTACCTTGTTGATGAAAACCGTCAATGCTGGCTCCAGTTTAGCCTCAATTTCTTCTGGCGAGTAATAACAAATGAGCTTGCCACCTCTTAGTACACAATACAGCCTCCTCCAGCTAGTTAGACTTCCTATAATTTGCTAAAGGGAAGAAATAGTCAGAAATTGCCAAAAAAACTACAAATTAAGAGCATATTACAAGGTATACACAGATCAGCCCTGTGTGATCAAAACTTAGCCACACTGAATCATTTCCTAAAACAAAGGCTTTCTGTTGCAGAACATTTCAGTCATAATTTTTGAAATGTTAGCAATACTTTAACTGTCTTTTGGTATTTTACAGTTTTTGCAGATTTATTGCTGTGTGACACTAACAATACAGAATCTGCTGGTTCACACAGAATGAAATCTAGAACTGGTGTCTACTGTAAGCAAGAAACCACCTTTATTAACTACAGTAATTGCACAATAAGAGAAATAAAGAGAGTATCTCACTATGGAAGTACACAGTACATTCAACAAGCATCAAGCAAAGACAGTTGTCTAGATTTTCCACTTTCTCAAATCAATTTTCTTAACAGCTTTCAAAAATGCATTACAGTTTCACAACCAGTTTAAAGCCTGCACTTCAGCATGCCTGACAAGTGACCCAGCCCCTCCATCCCTCTGCTATCACCTTCTCATTTGCCTAGTTGTGCAATGAACCAAAATAGAGAAGTAAACTGAGTTCACATGAATCATTTTTGAAGGGATGAGTTTCAATACGGCTCGGTTCACCAGTCAGATCCACCATGCTGTGATATGAACTCTTGTGCTATCACAACGAGAGGCATGTACAAGGATGACAGCCACAGGATTATTAGGACTGCTGCCATCAAGTACCAGCCAAAACCAATTCTGAACCTATACTTGATCTTTATGTAACAGCCTAAATAATTTTATTGATAAGCACACCAAGGAAACATCTTTTTCTTCACGCTTAGCCACTGAAGATACTGTTTGTGAATGCAGCTGTGAGACAGGATTTTCCCCTTGCTCTAGGTAGAACAGATGAAAAATAATGGTTCTCAAGAAGCTACTTCAGGAAAAAGCAAATTTTTTCACAATTTACTCTTACTGACAGCTATTAACAGAAGAGGATGTAAACACAAGCAAAGTATTTTTACCTGCTGATTAAGAAATCCCGCCATCGTATCCCTAGCCATACAGGAAGGCTGAGCAACTAAACGGCAACACATGTTTCCATACAGGGGGAGCCAAAAAGAGGATTCCTCTGGGGGAAAAGACCAGGCAAAAGAAGGACACTTAGTTCTGAACATTTGCCCTAAATATATAATTTAGTTTTCTACATCCATTTTTACTTTAAGATAATGAATGTAAATAAGCATTTTTATGTTTAAAGAGATTTCATCCTGTAGGATTAGACTAAAACTGATTTTTAGTCTTCAGTAAGTTTTTTTAATTAAAAAAAAAAGAATTTCCAAGAGAATTTCAAGTAAAAATGGAGATATTGTTCTGCAAGAACAAGTTGTTCTTACATAAAATATAGCTCTAGATCTCATTTCACAGCTAGAGACATTTTGAAAGATAAGTACATCGGCCATCTCAGTAGGATCCCTAAGTCCATTCCATTGTGGCACACAGCTACATTTACATAAGAGCACTTTGCTTCAGATTGTTCTATTAAGGCTGAGAATTTCTATCTACTTTTATCTTCAGCACTAGAAGAGCATTTAGGATTCCAAGGAATTTTTAATGCAATATCCCTCCTCGCTCAGCTCTGCTATGTAATAGGCTCTCTCTTCCTTAATTAGAAGCAGGTAATACAGTTCCATCAACATGACTGTGTCTTTGGTCATGTTTTAGACATGCTTGTAATGAACCAAAATATCCAGGTATGTAATTTCTCACCAGACCAAGTTATGTAAATTAACGACAGAAAAAGGAACTTCAAGAAGAAAGAGTATAAAGTACTAATCAAGAAAGGCTTACAAATATCAAAGATATTCAAAATTATTCATCCAACCCTTCAAGAAACAAATGTCCCATAATTCTTCAAATCTGAACTTATTCAGAGTTAATGAAGTGTAAAGAATGAAATTCTTTAACAGTGAAATGCAGTGAAAGTCCCATGTCTTAAGTTAACAATCAGAGGGTGGCTTATGGCAGGTGCTATCCTTTCACAAAATAATGGACAAAGTACCAAAACCTGTACTCTTGCTACTTAAAACACTGCGGCATAATCATAGTCCCTGTGTTAGCATCTAGGTGTACTGCTGCCAACTTGTGCTGTCCCATAGCTGAAGTACAGTGACCAGCGCAAATTGCAAGCACATGTGCTAATGTCCTGTGTTAAATCCGGGCCTGAAATAACCTAGCTGAACTGAAACAATTTTTCTACTTTCCTTCTGACTGCAGAGGAAAAAGCTGTTCTTCATTCTGATACCCTTCCTTGGTTATTTGTATATAGCTGCAACTCACATAAGTGAGATGCAAGTGACAGAAGAAATTCCCAAAAGAATTAAACTTTCATCTGGACTTGAAATTTTACTCAACTTATAGTTTATTCAGCTGTGTATAGATGCCTGTTTTAGAGCCGTTAAATATTTTATTAAAGTTGTTCTATATTAAGTATCAAGAAAAATAATCTCTTTAAGCTCTTTAGTTTACAAGACAGAGAAATGCAGAATGTTACTGGGTTTTTATTTCCTTAAATTGGTACCATATGTACTTACCATTTCCTGTAATGGTAAGGTTGTGGGTCCTGAAATTGTCCTCAGCGCTCTCCAGCCCCAAAGTGGTATATGCTAGCAAACTGTACTTTGCTCCACTAAATGTGAAAGAAAAGGCATGTTTGAGATGTTTCTGCTTCGTGTTGCTCAGGCAGTAGTTAAAAAGGAGTCTAGACATGACTGAGATAACACATTTTGGTGCAAAGGAAGGCCAAGGTGCAATGCAGCACCTGTCAGTGACCACAGATTGCCACCCCCAGCCTCTTCCCACAGAACTGTCTTTGGTTTTCCTTGTAAACCAACACTGTCCTACAGTCTGTTCATCTGCTTCCTATATCCTTATCTCCTGCCTCCACCCTGTGTGTCCCTCCAGTCCCCTCACCCCACAACTTCCAGGCCAACACTATGAGGCCACATCAGGCAGCTCTTTCCATAGCCACCTCTCTTGAATCTGCCAGCCAGGAGACTTCTCCCGTGGCCACTGCCTACAAGCTTGGGTCATGCTTACTGCTGAGCCAGCGGCTGCCAAACCCAGGCATAAAGGCTGTGCTATCCAACTTCTCTGCACACTGAGGATACTGCAAGCATCTCCCTCCTCTAGTCAGACACCAAGTAACTTCTAATAGTTTTACAGCTTTTATTCCAAGGCCTAAATCAACTAGATTTGGTAATAGGTTCAAAAATTGCTATAGTTAACAGAACAACTGATGACAAACTCTGTCTGAAAAAACAGGTTAAAAATTGAAAGGCTTTATACTGCTCCTCCACGTTGCTCCGGTCTTCTGCTTTGCCTGTGTAGGCTACACTTTATAAAACAGTTGTTTAGATATGTATTTTTTAATAGTATCTACTAGCTTGATTCTTCGCATTCAGAAATCTGTGGAGATATGCTACAAAACTGACTGTAGGATTAAGGTCTCTTTCACTTATTGTGCTTACAGGTTTCAGAATGTTTTATCTTTGTTTTGGATTTTGCCTAGGGGAAAAAAAAAAAATCACATTTACAATTCAGCACATGCATGTGGAATGCAATTCTTGGAATAAACTAGTATAAATCTGGTACATGTTTAACCTTTTCCCCCAAATACTCTTCAGACCAAGTAACAGATTTACAGTCCAGCAATGCAGTAAGAATTCCACCTGGCTAATGGCAGTTTACACAAAGTTCACAAGAAAACAAACTCCTCAAAAATCACTAACTACTCTCCCTAACAGGATCTAACAGAGAGTTCCTTAAAATATCTTCAGTACAGCATAGGATAGCTTAGTGTTGTAAAAGGTAAGACGACACTACTGAAACTAACATCACTAAAAATAGTTTACTATCATAATATTTTTCAAATGTTATTTTTCCTAATAGCACAGCGGGAACTTACGGTTTTAAAATCTTCAGCTCTGCAGAGGAAGAAGGCAGATGCTTACCTAGCCCTAACCCTAATGAAAGAGGAGGAGGAAAAGTAGCAAGTTAGCAGGGAGGTCTGTTACACATCTATCTCAAGGGAATAGAGAAAATTAAATATGATATAACATTCTGGGTGAAAAAAACACTGCTGTGAAACATTTCAAGAGGACACTCTGAACAAAAACTCATCAGCATTTGTATATGTTCCCTATAAAAAGATTCTCCACTGATTAGGTCTTGCCATGCAGTTGAGCAATACATTACCATTCACTCTATTTAAACTGTACCAAAAAGTTCAGCTTCTTCTTATAGATAAAACTTCTGTGCTGACTTTAAACTTACTTTTTTTCTAAAGCATGACTAATTACCCCAACACCCTTGCCAAAAAAAATAGCTACTTCACTTTTAAAATATGCTTCACAGTAACATTTTCGTTCTAAAATATAAGAGTCATTCCTTTCAGCCAGCTGCAATATAGTTTAGAAAAGTTTTATCTGCAAATATTTTTCAAATTTAACTGGCTAAATCAGGATTGTTGACTATGTTTTGCTTCTACATTTCACAGAATTAGCTAACTGCTTTAAATGGCAGTTTCTTTGTATAACAAAGAACAATCTGCCCACTGCATCTCATCCAGTACTTTGCGTATCTATAGTATTTTTCCCATGTAATAACTTTCTTAAAAAAAAAAAAAAATCAGCTCATCTCCACAACACGCCTGTGGCAAAGACTGCTTGTTAAATCTGTTTACTGATCAGGAGACAGAGGCACCAAAGTTGCCACACAGACACTGGCGTGGGAAGGTGTAACTCTATCACCCTTTCGATCGATGCATATTAATTAATACTTCTCTGATTCCAGAATCTGTTCCTGAATATTAATCGTAATGTTAGAAATTCCAGTCTTAGTTCACTCATCCAGATATATAGTGGAGGATTTGAGAGTCAAAAAAATAAATTTAATATGCTCACATTTCAATCACATCTTAAATAACAGAAGGTAAAAACAAATATAACCTTCAGGTACTAAAGAGACCCCAACTGTAAAAGTGAGGCCATTAGATCAGACTATGTACTTCCAGCCAAACATCACTGTGAATTTGCCAATTCAAACATAAGACACCAAAGCTGTGCCTCCAGCCCAGTGGAGGACAATACATAAAAGGCAATAACAACAAGCCATGAGTAGGCCAGTTCTGGAAGTGAATAAACATGCACTTCAGGGAGTCTCTCCAATGATTTATCTAAAGAGCAACCTAGTTACTCTGGAATTAAATAGCACTATATGTTTTCCTTCTATGACAAATGTAAAAAGACAAAAACTTAAGACAGAATAGAAAAATTAATTAGGCAAAAGACTGTACAAAAATGAAAAGAGATAATTAAGAGTAGAGAGAATATCAGCATAACTGAAGTTAAGCAACCTAAGCAACCATTCAAATACTTTGTCACTAAGTTTTTGCAAGAAGTTACAAGGCTGACAGTTTCCTCACTAACCAGGGGGATTTTTAACTCAAGAAGTTTAACACAGAGGGATCACAGAGTTTTTGGAAAATGGAGAACTTCACCCATGCATGTGCTGAAAAGAAAAAGGCCTGTACAAATGAAATCTACAGAGAAAAGATGTTCACATAATACAGAAAGTTCTCTTTTTTGTTGCAGTTTAATTTCACCTGCTGGACTGGTAAAACTCTCTGGGAATACTTGAAAGATCTCTTGTAATCTTGCAATCTCTTTCCCTTTATAAGGGCTACATGCCAAGGTCTTACTAATATAAATCCTAAGGGGAGCCTATAAAAAAAAAGAATTGACAACTTACTTTCTGCCTATAATAACCCACTTCTTTCCAAGAATCTTTTTTCATCACCTGGCAAAGCCATCATTGTTCATTTAACTCTATTAAGAAAGTAACAGTCTGAGATAATTATTTACGCTAGAAGCAACAAACTTCAAGACGGAGGAAAGCAAAATACAATTACAATTGAGAAACCAAAAGCAAAACCCAAGGCAGGAGGCAGCTGTTTAGATTGTCTACTGATGCTTCTTCCTTAAAAGACAGGCAACCTACATTCAAGCGAGTATGGCCAGCAAATAAGCTAGTGGTTACATCTGGAGCAAACTGTATCTAATGATAGTGTGTCATCGCCCAACTGGAGCTTTTTTAAGCACAGCCACCTGAGATGATGCAGATTCTAAGATATGTTGTCATTAGGTGGAACACACTGGAAAGTTAGTGATAAAATTTGCTTTGCTCTGTGGATAAGATCTCTTAGATGTGTGTTTTTGATTGAAACAGTAATATCAGTATACGGTAATATCAGTTTGACAAAGATAGGGTATGCTTGAATGTTTCCTTTTAAAATCCAGGCAAATAGATATATGAAGCTAGAACGCCTGGCAAGAATTAGGCATTAATTCTTTACTATCCAACCTCCAAAAAAAAAAAAGTAATTCCTTGAAAAAATTGCTTTCTAGAAAAAAAAAAAAATATCAATATTATTAGTATTTACAATTTATTTACAATTGAGGTACTTGGCCTGCTTAAATCCCAGTGAAATCAAAGTAGCTGGGAAATATTAGTAGGCAGTTAGCTTCATTAAAAAAATGCATGGAAGACTTAAGATCGTTTTTAAAACGACACAGGTAAGTTACTGGGAACAGCATTTATTTCTATGAACACTGAAAACCAGTAAGTCAGTTTAAAATGTTCTGTGCTAAAGTCAATTAAGAAAACTCCTGTTAAGCAGCTTGTAACTGCAAAGTGCCTTTGACACTCAAGAGTTTTACTGAAAAGCCAGCAAGTGGAACAGCCCCCATGTGCACAGCACACAGCCCAGGCACAACAAACAGCTCAGTCAGCTTCATTAGGGGAGAGGGTGCAAAAAAGGTTTCTCCTGCCTACATACCACGCTTTTTAATTTCACACAACCTGTAACTTTTAGACACGTCTACCCGTCTGCCAGCTATGATCAAAATCGGCTAGGTGCAAAAATAATATGGGGGAGGGAGTAAATGGGAAAGGGAGAAGGAGAGGTAGAGGGACACAGAAACACTCATCACACAAGCTGGATTACCGCCAGAGATCAAATGAAAAATAAAGTTTGCAAATAACAGTGGATTTACCAGCTAGCTAGCTGTATAGCAGAAAGATAAAGCCTACTCGTGTGTTTCAAGATCAGAACCAGGCCCCAAGGCTGAGCGACACGGTTGAAATTCACACCTTTCTCATTTCCTATTTAAAATGTAATTTTTTTTTTCACTTGGGTAAGTACAGAAATCATCACTTTCTTGGCAATTTTCCAAGAATTTACAATATATTTGGTTTATTTCTATTTTTAAAAATATAAAACCAGAATATCAATATGTATGGCTTACGGGATGACCGGGTCAGCAGGCAAAAGGGGTTCAGTGCCGTCTTCTTCCAGTGCAGCTTTGAGTTTCTTCCCTGTAGCTTTGCTGAGGGATGTTTTAAGCTTCTTTGCTAGTTTCTTAGGAGTGTTTGTTATATATAAAGACTCCTCTGTACAGCAACTATACACTTCAACCTTCACCTGGAAATCTGGTCTTGCTTCATCACTGAAGGAGGGGAAAAGAAAATTTCAGAGCATTTGTTAATAAACTGAGTATGCAGCCAAGGAATGCTGCTGCTACTAAATATATTAAATAACATGTATTTCTAATCAAGGGAAGGAATGCCATAAGATTCAGGCGAAGACATACATTCATATGAAATTAAAGACTAGAGCACACAACAGTAACTTAGTGTTGAAGTCATGAGATAGATGTTATAATTAAACCATAAACAATTGCAAACAGGAAATTCAACGTTTAGGTTAAAAACTGAAAAAAAAAAAAAAAAAACATGTTATGGAAATACACAGGCAAGACATTCAAACACACTTAAATCTGCCCTCTACTGTTACGCAAAACTCACATGATTGAAAACTTATCTGTGCCTATGGTCCTAAATCAGATTGAAATGTTTTAAAGATATCTTAGTCACACCGCAACCCCTTCACATTACTGAAAATAACCCTATCTCACCTACAACCAACAAAATTTGTCATTCAGAACTTAACTCCTACTGCTGTGTTCTTCTGTCTGCAGCCTATGACGTCTCTGTTTTCAGTTGTACTGATTCTCATGTTCTCAAGCTTAGTCATCAAACCAGAAGCCTAACCTCATCTTTCAGGTACAAATCATGTCATTACATACACATCCATAATGAAATCACCTCTAAAGTTTTTCTTTATCTCAGAAGATACAAGGCAAGTTAGAGTGCCTTTTCTACTTTTGTTGCAGTATTTCACAGAAAATTATAATGGTCAAGTCTCATATCTTTGAAGAAGCAGATTTAAATCTTTGCCCCCACTCCTAACTTGAACAGGTCTTTAAGAGTTTAAAATCTGATTTAAAGATCCACTCTCTCTCAAGCACTCAGTTTTCAGGATCTTGATTTAAAGTTTTCAGTAGTTCTAGCTTTCCAGTCAGTCTTCCTCAGGAGACTAAATCTAAACTGCTAACATAAAAAAAATAAAGCAGGGGGGAAAAAAACGTTAAGTACCTCTCAGGGCTCTCTCGAAAATTACAAAGCAACAAAAAGTACATGAGAACACCTTTCTATTCTTTTCCAGGTTACCTTTAAAGATACGTGAATAATTTCCTGTCTAGTATTCTTCAATTATAAGGAGTGTGGCTGTAACACATGCTTATATAGATGTAACAGAACATGAAGCGTGGAAAAGGTCTGGTTTTAGGAGAACTGTGACTTAAGGGAACATCAAAAAGACCGTAGCCTGCTGTACAGAATAATACTTCAAAGACTGGATGCAGTATTCATGCCTATACTTTTATGATGCTTTCAGGTTTTAGTATTAATTTGTGTTCTTGAGGTACAAGTTTGTTTATCTCTTTATATAAAGAAAAGTGCTTCAGCACGGCAAAAGTGAAAAGAAGTACAGTTCAAGCAGCACATCTACAACCAGCGTCATTATGTACACAAAAGACAACCTTCCAGAGGTAGGGATCCACCATCCACTGAAATTAACAGGACCTCTACTGATTCCTTTGGCTGAAGTCCACTAATTTTTCTGTGGGCAATCTCATTCATAATCATATCCACTTTCAAAAGAAAACAGCAATATTTGTACTTCATTTAATACAAATAAGTTATACTCACAATACAGTTACATTTTCAAAACAGATATCTGTTATTGCTTTATCCACAATAGCCACCTCCGTATCAAAAACCTCAGCTCCCATTCTGAACAAACAAAAAACTGCATAGCGCTGTGATTCTGGAGAGAGCCAAAAAAGTGTTTTATTAGCCATATTAAACATCACAATACTAAATGCTTCCAGTAAACAAAAGTAGAAGAAATGGTAATTCAGACCTCTAAGGAATTGTCCCCAAATTTTTCCCAACATAAATTTTATCTCATAGGATTTTATGATAATTGAACTATAAAATGCTGCTGTTTAGGCAGAACAACATTCACAGAGGGAAAAATGTCTACCTCTGCTCAACATTTCTTTTTTTTCTGATAATCAGGGGTAGATTGTGCTAGCAACTTCAGAAGTGTTAGCAGAAGTGCAATTTTATTTAATAAAACTGATTTTAAGCAAAAAACCCAAACATTTGATCCAAAGCCTATATCATTTTATGAATGTACTACATAGGATTAGACTATTTTGCCATGCTTAGCCCCTCTGACCCTATTGAAAATCAAAGTGAAATCAATGCCAGGTGACAGCTGGAACAGATTTAGGGTTAATCTCCATGACACAGCAAAATGCATGTACTTGAAGACTATCCAATAATACACTCAACACCAACAGACAACTTTCATTTAAATTTCTCACTGGAAACAGCCTCCAACATACTCTCTCAAGGGTAGACAAGACATAGAACATGTTTAATCAGAAGCTGCTCAGCTATCCATTCAGTAACAACAGTTTTCTGTTGCTTCCTCTGGAATTTATCCTCAGAAGGACTTTTTAGGGACTAGGTTTAAACACACAGAACCACAGGACTTTGAACGAGCCCAACTTGCTACAACCAGCAACTTCAAGTTAAGAGCAACTACACAACAGAGAAAATATGGACCTACTGAAAGGTCAAAGGAGGAGTTGAAATGAGTATGGAGTTCCCCATACAGCTTAAATTTACAGGCATAAGAAATTGCTTATCACAGTAGTCCATTACATCTTACGTACTTTCTTTATTGCTGAAGTGATCAGAGTCTTTCCACATTAATGGTATTCGAATATCTAAAGAGGGAAAAAAAAAGGTAGGGAAATTAAGTTATAGCCAATACTGTAGATCTGTGATCAAAACAAATTACAAAAAGTTTCTTGTTTCTTTTCCTGATCTTCCGGAGGTAACAGGACCTTCTACCCGAAGAACAGCATAACTATTCCAATTTCATTATCCATGTCAAAAGAAAATTCATCAATTAGTTCAACTCGAAGTGTCATTTTCTTTTACAAATTATGCTAGGATAAAGAATATTTTAAATCTTATTTGAAAGTACCTGAAATAACATTTCAGAGTGGTTGTGTAACATAGTTCTGAGAGGTATTCTCAGAACTCAGAGGTTCTGAGTATTTTATTATGCTTAGATGTAAACTGAAACTCTGCTTGTCTTGTGCTGGAAACCACTCGTACAACTGCAAGAAGGAAAACTTCCTGTTTCAATGGAAAGACTGGGGTACTTATGCTTCAGTCTTGTTTTGCTAACTACACAGAAAATATCACTTGTAATCACATTCCCAGTTAGAATTGTCTTAGTTGACATAAAGAGTTTAGAAACCTTTTTTTTTTTAAATCTCAGAAATATCCATTTACTGCAGAACCATAGTAGAGGCAATTACAGAACTATAATTTTAAGTCATGCCTGTCATTTTAATATTAGGAAAGTATTTTCTTCAACAAATTTTCCAATTTATCTATTTAATCCAACACAGTACTGAGTGACATTTTCCTCCAGTTTTGAGGACTCAGGTTTAGACATAATGTTTCTTATTAGTCCCTTGTTAAAAGGCAAATGCAGTGGGGGCTTTATAAGTCCAAAGTTGGTTTCTTAAGTACAACATGGTGTTGTTTAAAAGTATATGCAATATATTAAGTGACACATGATGGCAGCAGTGAACAGCAGTAGCTCAATTGTCTTTTGATAAAAACCTTCAATACTGTTATAAAGAAACATTGCTGACTCCAGTGATGATCTTCACACGAGACTGATAGAAAAATCCACATATAGTACTGTAAGATGCAAAACAGTAGTGGTGCTTTGGCACCAGATTTTCATGTATTCCTACAGGGTTTTAACCACAAAACTTCTTGTTAAGTGAAACTGCACATAATCACTCTACTTCAGAAGTTATATTAAATGAAAAATTTAAATTTAAGTTAATTTTGATTATATTATTGGACATCTTATTAAACATGCTATTTCAATTTTGAAACTTGTACATTCATCTGTTTTTAAGTGTTTATGAAAACTAACGAATTTAACAGTGAACTGCCATAACTTCCTAAAAATCAATACATCGCCACGTTCTGAAACTGCCTTTCACTTCTAAAGATGCATTTGCATAGTAAGCATTTCTAAAAATAGGGGGTTTTAAATAAGGAGACAGAAACAGCTTCATTAAAACAGTTACAGAAGTCTGGCTCAAACTTTAAAGATGTATTTACCTCTGTCAGAGACAAAGCACAGAATGTTTCTTTCCTAAAAGACAGAAGTCTTAAATTTACATAAATATGTGAAAATAGTTAACAATAAAAGCCTTCTTTCATCTTTAATCATAGCAAACTCTGAATGACAACTTTAATTTCTTCTGTATGCCACTTTCAATATCATGCTGGCTGAAAAATTTACACCTTAGGCAGAAAATGATCAGGATATAGATAGTCAATCGCTTGAACAAGTTTAATACGATACTTGTAAATCAGTTTTCAATTCATTCTTGGATTGAAGTAGGTGCCACTTACCAAAAACAAAAAGATCAATTTTTGCACACCTTAATTGCAGTTACCATTAGCTGTAAATCTGTGTGGATTCAAATTGGATACATTCAAGCACTACAATTAATCAGATTTAAAGCAAATGATTCCTTTATAAAATTAAATTATAATCATGCTTTTTGATCAACATGTAACGTATCGTCTTCTGACAAAATAATTGATTGATAAGAAAACATAAATTACATAATTTATTCAAACACATGGGGGATAAATAAGTAAAAATAATAGAAGTGTGAAAATCTGTGAATTACGGAATGCACTCCCCACACAGTATCCGACATACAGTCACTTTCTGTAGGAGTACATTCCTCAGTACTGCTGCATAGCTGTTTCTGAACTTTTGGTGTTGGCCACATGATCGCACTCTTTTTTTGGTACTAGTCTAAGCTTCTAGCATGTACTAACCATATGATATGCTAATACGTTTATAAGTGGATGGATTACTTTCCCCTAAAAAATCCATTCTACTTCTTCAATTCTTAAATTACATGCCCCGTCACATTACATGGACTACCACTCACTCCTCATTTCCAGCCTCTCTGAGAAAATTCAGTTACTACACCTCCTGATTCATGCTGCTTGTACTCACAACTGCATTCTCAACAAGGCAGGCACATGCACACACACGTGTGCTTTCCAAACATGCAGGGCAACTCCAGTTGCAAATCCAGTGAAGGTCGGCATACAAGAGAAAAGAAATGCAGCATACCCAATTTGCTACACAAGGATTGGGAAAGACAAGGAAAGAAGAATAATGGGACATTACAGACGTGAACATACTGCAGCTGTGGAAACGGACAGGACCTGATTTGGCATGCTACATGGACACAGGCTAACGGGTCAGAGGACAACGCAAGGAGGAACCAGGGAGGCATGTATTAATGTCATCTCAGGATCTCCCAATCATGTATCTTGCCAAGAGGCTCCTGCCCTTGCCAAGCACGAACAAGCCTGTCCTCACAATTACTTCTCATATACCCCAGTTCTCTGCTTCTCAGGCACACACAGTAGAAAATTAGGCATTAATAACAGGTGATCTGTAGAAAGCATCAGTCTCTCAGCAGAAGCCAAGAACATTTAGGTTTTCCTGCTGTAAACTGCACCTGGCTAGGCATCCTGACACAAGCATCTGAAGAGAGGTGAGGCATGGCAGCATCCCAGTGCTCACAGACTTGAGTTCACAATGGAGGTAGTTGCTGCCTCTTTCTCTTCTTCGCCTCAATCTATGCCATACTTCTGAGGATCATAACCTCCAGTTTGAGAACCACTATGTTGGTAACAGGACAGAATCATTAACAGATGCCACATAATAGGAAGTGGTGTATTTCACCCTTCTATTCTCTTGTCCCATGAAAGGAAACTAGCTAAGTATTTCATATCCTAAACAAATTTTTCATACTAAAAATAGAGTCTTTACACAATTCTGGTTTTCTAAAGATAACAAACGCATATTATATGATCCTAAAGTCTTCACTGCAGATGACTATAAATCCAAAGAAAGGTGTAACCACAGCACAGACAGGCAAACAGATGCTTTCATCCAACTACCGTAAGGAAGACAGATACACATTCTGCAAACAGCTGTGCTGGCAGAAAACATTACTGAACCATGTGCTCATCACTCCTCTTCTACTAGAAGTTACCCTGCTTAAAGATATGTCAAAATATGCAGAATTAACTTAAACAGTCTAAGTAGTGAGCCCTTCCACATTAGTTTAATTTTAACGAAACAGGTCAAGGAGCACAAACAGGTCTGTTAGCAAAGGTAGCAGCCACAATGAACAACTACAGGAATGCTGAACGTAGTAACGTCCACTATTGGCACAGGCAAACAAAATGATAAACTCATAGTGCTGAAGTTTGATAACAGGCTAGGAAATAGTGTACCACTGGAAATCACTGTTAAATATTCCTGTTACTCGTTTGCACTGAAGCCATACCACTATACCTTTGCTGTAGTAATGTAACCTGCATTAACTAAATAATATTTGCATACTAGTTATAATCCTGTCTTCAATTTGTTAGACATACCTTGTATGATCGCATCAGTTTGTCTTTGTGGGGCAAAAAAAAAGAGTTATCACCACATTTACACTTACTTAGCGTTGAAATGTATTCAGTGTTTAGGGACAAACAGAAAAAAGTATTTCCCACTGTGAAAGTCCCTGAAAGTAAAATGGAAGTACTAGGTAGGATCCTCAAAAGCCTATGTGTGACTTAAAAGCACAAGTCCCCTTGAAGCACAAGAGGATTTATGCCGCTGAACCACATATGCACTTTAAAAATACCATCTTGTTTGTATAATTTGTATTACAAGTTACTGTCCAGCCAATTAGCTCCTATAATTAAGTGACTACCCAGCCACTTACCTGTTATAGCAACCTTTGCTCTGCATGCCACCCGGTCTTTTGACCTATTTTCTGAAGACCTGCCAAAAAGAAGAAAAGAAAAATGAGTTTTGAGATCTGTGCATTTAACATTTCTAAAACTCTACCCTTTATGCATTAAAAAGTGCATCACACCATCAGTTTTCTTAATTCCCTAAAAGATTTTACTCCAAAGCTTATTTAAGCTGGGTATTAAAAGACAAGTAGATTCATCTTCCTTGTCTTTTCCAGCTGCAACACAATCAAATACATTATCAACTTTTCCCCTCCTGTACACATCAATGAATAAACAATTTATCAGCTCTATTATTGGTTAGAGAATTGCCACCTCCTCTATTAACAGAGACCAATTACAAAACGTTGCATTGTTAATACTGTGATTTTACATGCAGGCAGTTTGCTAACTAGTCAGAGCATAGATCTCAAGGTCAACCTTAAATTGAATCAAAACAATCTGTAGATAATGAGTAACAATAGAGTGCTCTTCTTACACCTGCTACTGCTCCTAACTCCTAACCAAATTAACGAAAATTTCTAGGTGCTGATTTCCAGAGGCAGTTATAATATCTACAGAACTCACAGATTACAGACCCACATAACAAGAAACAGGGACAAAATTCACTTGAAAACCCTAGAATTTCTTCCCTCAGCCATCATCATCTTACCTGAATTAAGCTTTAACCCAATTCCAGTCTTGAGCAAATACTGAAAAAAGAACTGCAAAATGCACTACCAGCTATCGAAGATATGATCTAAATGGTAGAGAAGTAACTCTATACCATGCATTTCTTCTAAATGAGCTCCACTGACAACTCAAAGTACTCCTTAAGACAGAACTCTAAGCAATGCATGACAGACACAAAGCAAGTAAACAATAAAGTTGACTATAACTATTAAGAAAACAATACAGCTGTTCAGATTTATCTCCAAGTATGTCTGCCCTGTTCTGGACATGTGCCATGACCATTCTGTGGTCACTGACATCAAAGACCAGGAGCTGAGTAAATCAGCATATATACATACTTGATATTATTCCATCATTAAAAACATAAATAAGAGATGAATCACTACAAAGGTCTTTATCTTGGCAGGAAAAAGCAATACAACTGCAATAATTACAGAATACCACAAGTTCTAAGCACTAGGTTGCAAAATCAGCTTTCACAATAATAGTTGATACAGTCAGAAAACGCAGTTCTTTCCTTCAATAAATTTCTCCTATAGGACCATATTTCTGAAAGCAAGAAGTAGCAGGGCTGTTCTGAACTGGAGCTCAGCATGTACTCGAAGAGTTTCTGTGATAAATTGAAATATAATATTTCATTACAGTAATAACCTGAGAGCAAGCATCTCTACCACGATTCTCAACATTGCACTCAAAATATATTCAATTAGGCAAAAAAATATAACATTATTCAAATAAACCGTGTATACTTTAGCTCATTCGAGAGTTATAACGTGGGACTATTTTCAACTTATTTTTCTTCATATGTATTATTACTTTGTTGTAGTTAACAGAAGTGGCCAGCAGAGGGTACCAATTAACCATGATGATTCCATCATTAAAGGGACCTTAATAACAACAGGAAGAATGAAAAGTAGAAATAGGCGTGTTCTGACTTAGTTTTGGTTTGTTCCTTCAGACTTGGTTAGGTATTTTTTTATATGCTAAAAGTAATCAAGAAAATATGTCTATTATTATGTTACCTGATATTCAGATGCTAAATTATAGTTTAATGTCAATAATAAAATCTAGCCAGAAAAACATGACTTGTATTTAATTTTTTAAAGTAAAAAGAAGATACTGGATTGGTCTTACAAAGTAATGTTTTAAGGCAGCAGTAATCTATGTTCGTATGGGGGATGATAGAAGGAAGGGTTTAAATCCACTTTCCTAGACAGGCTGCTAAGAATTCATGTAAGCAAAAGCCTGCTTCATAATGCTCAATTTGAATTTGAGCTGTTACTCACCGTTCTTCAGTTCTGCAAGAGATCGGCTCTTTTTTGTTCTGTAGCTCTGTCCTGTATGCAAGTATACGAGCATTGCAAACCATCAGGTTTTTAACAGCTTGCAAGAGTTGGTCTTTTTGTGTGCTCACTGCAAGTAGTTTACAGATGCCTTCTCGCATGCGGATTTCAAAGTTAATCTTCTCTTGGATGTCACATTCCTAGACATGCAAATAAACCAAACAAAGGACTAAACAAAAACCCAACTAACAATATCCTGAATTTTTAACCAGCTCTACTTATTTCACAGTTGGGATAGAAAACCCTAGGTTTTAGTTACATGCAGCCATTACGATGGTTACTAAATGTAAAATGATGGTTCTCTCTTCAGGAACAAAAGAGCAAAACAAAGGATGTAACAGATTCACTACATCCATTATACAAGCAAATTCCAAAACAGGTAGTAACATTAACTCATGGTAACACCTGAAAGTTACTAAAAATTTACACGCCTCAGCATGTCATTCACAGGATAACAACATATGGTCCCCACATACGGTCACTGAGAGGCCTAACTGAACAAAGCTTATAAATTAACATCCCACTTTTTACAGTGATCCCTACTAAAATAAACAGTACACTCAGGAAAATATCTGAAATATTTTAAACTAGAAATTAAATTTCATTACTTCTTTGGCCATCTTGAAAAGGGTTAAAATATGTGGGGTTTTTCATTTGTGGTTGATGTAAAATTCAGGTAACACCAGAAGCAAAAAAAAAAAAAAAAGATAATACCCCAATACTTAACTGTTTCAGGCCATGAACTGAAAGTCAAGACAGCTGTGGTAGTCTCAATACTACTCAGGGATCACACACTGCCTGAGGGCATAGCCACGCACACTTTGCATTCAAAAGTACGAAATAAGATAGATTTGCCAGTGAAGTCACTAGAATTCTGCATCACTTTTTTTTTTTGAAGGAGTGGATTTTTTTTTAAGATTTTATAAAAACTTCTGGGAAGTCAACTTTTTCCTACCTACCTTCAGAGAAAACAAACATTTATAGACATGCATTATTCCTCACTTGCCACTTCAAAGAGGTCAATCCACACCAAGCCAGAAGATAATTAAGGTGAAGAATCACAGACAGTTTGCTGCCTCCCAAAGGCATGCTAAATGCCAGTGATGACTGATACACATTTCCTTGCTATGTGGCCATCCCTGTCCAAAACAAGTATTTCTGACATATAAAAAGCAGTGTTGTCACTGCATTGCAGGGCTGCATTGCAAATGCATTGCCAAGTTGGTGATGAGTGAAGTTTTTTCAACACTGAGGATGCAGTATGGCACCATAGATTACCCCCAGGTTTCCCCCTCATGAATTTGCTTTCCAAAGTTTCAGCCACAACCACTGCAGGATAAAGCAGTGCACCAACACCTCCGCAACCCCAGCACCTGCTTCTCTATCCACGCTTTTTCTCAGCGCTCATCCCAGAAGGAAAGGAGAAGCAAATAGCTTTCATCAATCTTCTTTTGTTGAGTCAAATTTTACACAGCTATGAAAAGCTAAGCAGGGCTCACACCTGTCCCTAAGAAATAATTACTCATTCTTTGAGCCTAAACTAATACATCAGCTGTTACAAAGCTGAATTTCATCTCAGAAGAGTGAAATAGTACTTCCCCCTAACATTTCCCAGGATAAGAAGCCTGCTGACCTAGCACAGACCATGACTCCTCTCCAGGTCTATCACCTAGTACATAACTATGGTGAGGAAATAAGTTCTCCTAGTCTGGAGCATCTGCATGTGCTGGTATTGTGACTTTCAGAATGACCCAAAGGATTTAGTCTATGCTACATCTCAGCCAGGCTCACATAAAATATTCTGAACGAGCATTAAATGGTTGTTGGACCATAGCTTAGATAATCACACCACATAAATCTCCTCTGAAGGAATGACTTAGCAGCCTGATTTGGAATGTATGAAATTCTTCATGCCTACAAAAAAAATATTGGTCAGCTTTCCCTGCACCACCCCCCCCAGTACCTTCTAAAAATATGAGCACACCATCTGGACTTGGAGGAATGACACAGCACTGTTTTGCCATATGCTGTCTACTAACACACCACTTCCCTTGTGGTCTCCATCCTTCCCCCAGCAGTGGCAGCATAACCCAGGCAAGATTACAAACAGCTGCTGAAATTTTCAGCCCCATATGCAGGAAGTGCCTAAGCAATACTTTCAGAAAGCATCTTTGTATTCCCCACCTAAGCATAGCTAGAATATATGAAATCTTAAAGGATTTCCAGTTTTACATAGGTGATGGAGTCACAAAACAAACAAAAAAATCCAACAACAGCAGCTAAGAGAAATCAACTGGACAGTGCTGAAGGCAGGACAAATTGAAGCTTTATCTTATTTAATTGATTATCTTAAATAAAGGCTTTCAGAATCTTATTCCAAGGTATGCTTCTGCGTTATTACCACAGAAGCTTAAATTTAAACCCCATAGGTCTACTATACTTATTTATAATAAGCAATTAGTCAGGCAGCTACCATTCTTCTAAAACAGAGGCTGTGAAGACAAGGGGGACTCCTCTAGCCTAGCCTAGCACAGGAACCAGTATTTGTTGCAACAGACAGCCATAGGCTTACAGACACAGTTGAGTCCAGCTAATTCAGGCTTTTAAGCCATTCAAAGTTTTTAAAAATCCGATTAATAGGGAGGTCAACGTCTGAAAGTTTAAAGAGCCAGAAAGGATCAGCTTCACGCCCCTGAGAAAGGACGAGCAGGGAGCTCAGCGCGCCAAAGCGGCATCCCCCTGGGCCGGGCAGCGGACCGGCCGTCCCCCCCACCGCACCTCCGCCGGGGGGCTGCCGTACTGCTCCGGGGGCAGTACTGCCTCCGTCCCGCCAGGCAGACTGCCGCAGGGACCGCTCCGCGACCACGGCGAACACGCCAAACCCGAAGAGTCAACGCCCGCCACACCACCGGGCGGTCTCAGCTGTTAACGGTCGGCCTCAGCCGTTAACGTGCGGCACCTGCGCCGGGCCTTCCCGCCCTCCCCGCCCGCGGCTCACCGGCTCCTGGCCACCGGCGCCCGGCACGAACCGCCGCATCCTCCTCAACGGCGCTGCCGTTCAAAACTCCCGCAACGGCCGCGGCAGCCCCGCCCCCTCCGGCTGCTGGCGGGGGGGACGTCCGCGTTTTGCGGCGCGCGTGGGCTCCGGCCGCCCACGCGCGACAGCAGCGCGACAGCCGGCGAGATGGAGCGGCACGGCGGGCAGCGCGGCCGACATCCCCGCTCTGATAACGCCGGTGAAAGCGCCGAAATGCGTTATTGAGCCCGCACCGCTTAACTGGAAGAGTGCCCAGTAATAAATGTGAAGACAATACCGTTCTTGGCTTCCGGTTTCTCCGTTCCTCGTTAATTTCCGTTCCTGAAGTAGGCCGGTGCCGCTTCTTTCTGATGAACCTTCTTCAAACGAGTGGGAAGGAGAGGCTGGAAGGAGAGCCAGGCTGGCAGCAGAGGCTGGCGGCCGCCCGGTGCGCAGCCAGCACTGCTATGCCGCAGGCCATGAATTGTTAACCATGTCCTTGGTTTTCCGAGTGTTATACTACTCTACATTAAAAGTGCATTAATTATTCATTGGATTGGCTGGAGAGGAATGGGCACCATCTCTCCCCTTCTGCTGCCAGTTGTGCAGCTGGGGTTGTCTTCAGCAGGTGTAACAAGTGAGCCAGAAGAGTCTCCCATCCTCCCTGGTTTCTTGGCTCTCCTCTCTGAATTCCTCCTTGGCGGGTGATGGTCACAAGCACGGAGCCTCATTGCTTCGCACATGGCTGTCAACATTTGCAAGAAGTAAAATGTGCTGGAACAAGTGAGACATACAGTGTCGCTAACAGCTTTCTACAGAAGACAGAAGTCTCCTGGCTAACATATGCTTATTTAAAATACAAGAACGCGCAGTTAGAAGGGAAAATTTGAAAAGCCTCGTTGCTTTGTTAGGATTTCACATAGGTGCTTGGCGGCTGTTTGCCCCCTGACATTTACATCTGGGGCACAAATGCAGGGGGCTAGCCTTCAAGGAAAATCATGAACTTCCAGACCAAAGGTATGTATTCCTTGGTGGAAGGCAGAGGATGGGGAGCTCTGCTTCCCTCCGAAGTGTTCGAGTCTCACCTCGAGGCAGAGGTGGCAGCCACAGTTGTTCAGCAGTTCCTGTCTCCATCTCGGGCCACGTTCCTGAGGGCAAGGAGGCATTCAGATGTTCATGAAATACCTTCGTATCATCCTGAAGTCTTCTGCATACCACTGGAAGGATGTGTTCCTCAACTGGGAAGCCCTACCCTAGGTTATATATAGATGCTACATTTTTTCCCCATTTTTAGATACACACCCCCCCCCCCCGTTCTTTAGCTACTGTGACATTCTCAAAAGAAGTCTTTCTGCACTATGTCCAGTGGAGAAATGCCATCAATGAGCCAAAAGGCTTTTGTTTAATCAAGATACAACCCTTACAAGCTGCGTATGGACAGCCAAGATAATCTAAGAGAGGGTTTGAGGGAGATCGAAAGAAAAGTCTCCATGTAATCCTGGTGCTTCATGGTTCTAGACAGGAGCCTTGCATTCCCATCTCAGCTACAGAATTCAGAATTTCAGACACATCAAAAGAGACTCATTAAAGAGGGGAGAACACAAGATGCCAAATCAGAGCATCCTTTTACTTCACAGTAAGGCACATCTCTTAAGGTGTGGTCTGGCCTCTCCTGAATCAGTCAGGGATGGGATTTGAGCCTCCAAAAGCTCCAAGTAATTTTGTGGGCTACAGAGGACAACTAGAAAGAGGAACACGTCATGGGGAGACCATTCCTGGAACTGAAACCAAACAAGCGAAAGTCTCAAGTCAACTGAACTGCATTATTGTTGAAGCAATGCTTGACCAAAGTAAGTGAGAAGTTCCAGTCTCAACAAATGTTAATGGCTGAAGAATTTTATGTAAACTATGGGAGCAGCTGGAAATTATAGCCTTTCCATAGAGATAAACAAATAAGGAAAGAATCAGTGTAATTCTGCCTGACCAAAAATTCATTCACCGTCTCACAAGGTAGTGCACTACCACAGAAAACTAACGCAACATGTAAAAAAGACACGCTGAAACACTTTTCACCCAGCACCATCCCAAGCAGTTCCGATTAGACTACAGTACAAACCCACTGGTTTAAGTTTTCCAGAAATGCTCCATGTGAGAATACCGAGAAGAGCTGTCTCAGGTGTGCACCAAAAGGGTTTTGTCAAAAGCCAGGGTGACTACATGGGTGCAATAAAAATCACTGCAAAAGGACAACTTATGCCCCAGCCTATTTCAGGCAATCGGCATCTCTAAAGCCATTTTTGCTGGTGGTGTAGACAGCTCCCTGGAATCCGTGGCAGCTTTCCAAGAACTTTAGATGCTAATTAGCATGGTTTTGCAGTACAGTCTGTTCAGCAAATCCTAGTCTTAATAAGTCCCAAAACGTGACTACTAATAGAGTGAAGAGCCCGTGCCTGCAGCCCTTACACATTCCTACTGACACTGACTTGAATTGGAACCCTTAAGAAATCAATGGGAGTTAAACGTGTAGGACTCAGCCCTAATTAACACAAATAGTATCTTCTCAAGCTCAGTGCATATCAACTCTTGAGCTCATTCAAATGCCCCATTTTCCACTATGTTAGAAACATGTTACTGCAGTCTGACTTTTCATGCTCTTGCACCTGCTTCTGCTTTGGTCCTCCTTTGCATTCACTTCCTAGAGGTGTTAGGTTTTTTTCTTTACAAAATCAAGCTTCATAATTCAGTTGGTCTGTCAGATGCTTAATTAAAAAATTAAACATTTCACTGAACTTTTAGTCCTTTCTCTTAAGGGAACATGACACTAAAGCTTTAAATGGCATTTCTGCAGGTGTTGTACGAGGCGAGATGTTCTCTCTGCACGCCAAGCCTAACTCCAGCTATGCATACATACTAACTCGAAATGAAGAAGGCTTTATGCCATCTATATTATCTAGAGACTTGGGATTCAGCTAGCAACTATTCTGCTCCCTAATCTAAGAATAATCCCAGCAGACAGCAACGATAAAAACGGAAGCATTGTAACCATATTTGCTTCTCCAGACAAGCCTCCACTGAAGGGCAAAGAAACCCAAGGCACAACCTACAAAACAAGGAAAATCCTGTGCAGTCACTGCTGCGCTAATGCAGAGAAGCCAGAAGGGGGTCAGATGAATTAAACAGGGGATCTATATCCTGCCTTCTGGGGTTTCTTAAGTGAAACATTTTTGTCAGATGAATCACACCTTCACACCATCCTTTTATTTGCCACTTTATTTGCATTGCAAAGCATTTGGCTTCCTTCTAGTATTAGGGAAACTGGATAGGAGAGGAATGATCATTGTCTATCTAAATCCCTGTTCTGCTCAAGTGTTACATCAGCATATTATTTTAAATGTTAGGCCCATCATTTTGGTTTAGCAGGTACAAAATGTCTACACCTACTCTTGACAGCACTGCAATATTTTTCTTAATTTCTTAGTTCCCACAGCTTGCTACACCTACTCCTTGAATATCATCAGAGTGTGCCAGTAGAAATCTATTCAATTCCTATTCAGATTTATCCTAAATGAAAATATGTGAAGATCTGGACTGGACGCTTGGAAAGAATTTGCAAGGCTTTTTATAACTGACTTCTACTTACTTAATTTTAAACTGAAAAGCAAACTGTTGCCATTGATTGTCACTGACTTTGATTACTGTGACATAGGACCATTATAGATTGGTTAAATGGGCAGAGACTCTGGAATTCAGGGTGTTTACCTGAATGCTTACTGAAGCCAGGGCTAAGTTAAAAGGCAAAATTATTAGCCTCGGTACCTCATTTCTTCATTTCAGCCTGCTGAGGTCAGTTGAAGTCTTGCTGAGCTGGGCAGAAGGTCAACATGTAGTCCTACAAAACAAATTAAATATGGGTAAATACCTTATCGTCATGCGCTTTTGCTTCCATTTTGATTGGATAAGGTGAAAATTAATCATCTGGCCAACGACAGTGAGCTAAAGCCTAACCCTATCGAGGTGAAAGCAACAGCAAGAGAAATGTTTGTAGGCTCCATTTTACCTAACTGAGCAGCCTCAAGTCGATATCTTCTCTAAGGTAGTCATGGAGTCAGTCAATGTAGACACCGTCCTAAAACATGCAGGTGCCTAAATTAGCTAGGATGCACCATCCTTACCTTTCTCTGATAATTAGACACAGAGGACAGACTAGCTTAGAGTAAACTCATATTATTTCAGGTGTTCTCAGATTAGTTTTACCCTGAGAGCTTGCTCATCTTCTGCTCAAGGTTTTTTAATATTCTGTAGTACTCCTTCAACTGCTGTAGTGCTCCAAATGGCACTGGGGCCATATCTCTGTGCAATGCTTTCCTATAATATTTATGGTACCATCAACAAAACATTGATAACCAGGTGCTTCAATGAACTATTTTGTTGATCATTGTATATTCCCGTAGGATTTCCAAAAGAAACTGAGAAGGTTGAAAAAGGGCAATAATTGTTTTTCCTTCTCCCAGATAAGAGTCCAGAAACTGCGTCTTCCCAGTACTCCTGGTGTCAATCTCATCTTGAAATGCCTCCAGATTAAATTAGTGTAGCCTCTTTAAATCACTATATATGAGATAAATGCACTCAAAATACATTTCATAACAGAAATAGCAAGTTACTAAAAATCCATTCCCATATGAATTTGGAAAACAATTTCTGAAATAAAACCTGAAAACCTTAAAAATCAAACACTGCAGTTTGATGGTCCTCTGTGTCTTAAAGTTGCTGATGCACAAGACAAGTTATGAAGCGTGGTTAACAGAGGCAGACCAGTCCCATGTATTCTCCTGTTTCTGCTTGGGAGACCAGGGGCATTGGTTCTGAAGCCAATTCACAATGTGGTCCCCACATAAGTACAGAATCAACCCCATCAAAAGTATCCTGTTCAACAAGGATCCTCACCAGGTGACTGACAGCTTCACTAAAAGCCTTCCTTCAGCTGAGAAGACACTTTATGTGGACACATAGTGTCTAACAAAGCATGAGTTTTGCAGCCTTTCCCTAAGTTTAGAAATTTATATGGTCTCTCTTTTCTATGTGACCTCCTATCTCCACAGCAGTTGAAGGAATTAAATTATCTTCAATTCCTTTCAACATCAAAGTTGGCTGAAATTGGCTACTTGGATCCATTGCTAATAGGGGGACATTTACACACACACATACAGAAATTGTGGTCATACAAAAATGATACTGCTATGTAAACCCAGAGAGGTCCTTTCAGCTGCTCAATATTACTGGGATGTTCAGTATGAAAAGGATTTCTTAGAGGTTCTACACTGTCACTCCCATATCATACCTTTATACCAGGATTTCTCTGTTGGGTATACAGTCCTACTTTGATTTCTTGTGCATTTACTGCAGGTGGCATTTGGTGTATAAAATGCCCATCTGAGACAGCTTCATCCAAATGTTTGCTGGGCAGCCTGCTGGTGAAGTAAGCATTTTGTGTCACAGGAGAATCTAACTTGGCACTGTATGTTCTGGTTTTAGGGTCAGGTCTGTTATGATTTTTCCTAATTGATCTTGCACAGGCAAGTGAAAGGTCCCTGGATCATTTAAATGGATTGCCATTTTGAATTTGAAACAGGGAGTAAGTGCACTGAGAGTATCACAAATCTAAAAATAAACTCCTGTATGAGAAAATAACAACAGAAAACCACCTTCCTTTTGATAGCCAGATGACTACTATCTGTTGCTGGGAGAGCAGATGTAAGCCCACTTCCCATAGCAATCTCCCAGGAAAAAGGAAAGATTCTCCAGTTAGCTCTCAGGATGAGCATCAGATTTGTTGTCTGAAGGTGGATACGGTGGATACAAGCTAAGTATTTGCAGATGGTCTCTTTTTTTTTCCCCATACGATTTAGAATATCTCTGCAGAATACAATACTTGGCAAATAGTCTCTGCCTGAAGTGAGTTTGGTCTGATTTTTTCCAAGTACTGAAGCGTAGGCATCTAAGGAGAGAAAAATGCCACAGCAATGTGGTCTTGATGCCAGGCAACATAAGCTGCCCTCTGGGTAGCCACAGGCATTCAACTTCCCCTTGCGCTGCAGCATTGCTAAGGAAGTGAATAGCGAGTGTCCCTTACCAAAGCATATTTGGAGGTGACAGCTGTCGTCCCAAATAACTGAGGCACAACAGCCCATGTCTAGTAGAACTAGTGAATCAAACACTATTTCTTTGATTTTCACACGCTTTTTGGATAGTTTTGATCCTGTCTCAGGGAGGATATTCAAATGGACATGGGTAGGAATCTACAGTTTACTGCAAACTCTCACTTTGGCCTAAGAAATGTTTCTCATCAGTAAGCAATTGGTTTGTCTCAATAGTTTTCCCAGTTACACTTAGGGCTATAACTGTCTCTAGCTCTGCAGTTCTTCCTGCCTTGTCACAAAGCTATGGTTTTTCTGCATTTTTCTAAGTCCTGAGTTGGGTACCGGCTGCATAAACAGGCATTTGTCATACGCATCAGGCCAAGAAAGAGAGAGAACCAAAACGAGAAGGATTAAGGCAAATGTTATTTCATGAAAGTAGCACAGTAAAAACCAAAGACTATCTCATTACTATCAATATACTTTTTGAAAGCAACATAAAAACCATTTGTGGTTGGAAATTTCTGTCAGAGGTTTTAAGCCTCTGGTCCTTAAGGAAAACCTGGCTTGCAATTATGTCCTGCTTCTCACAGAAATAGATAAAAAAAACTAGTGAGCAGTTCATCCACTCAAGTTCTTACACTAAAGAAATACATCCATAGGGATAAAAGAATTTAAATTTTTAGATCTGCCAGTTAATTTTCCATTCCGAGCATCCCTAGTCTCTGTGTCTCCACCAAACTTCCCTCTAAATCCAAACTCGGCTGTGGTTTTCTCCTGCCAGCAGTGACCAGTGCCCTTCCCTCTCCCCCTCAGAGTGCAATAGCACTGGGAAATAACTTGCCTCCACGAAACCTCGAAGGAACCATAATGCCACAAAAAGCATTTGCCACAGCATGGCCAATCCTGGGACCCCGCACAGGGACGTAAGGCTGTTAGTGGGAACAAGCCCAGTGTCAGAGACTACATCTTTTATACAGATGATGATGTTTTGCTGAATCACTCCAGTGTTGGATCAAAATTGTCCATTCACATGTAAGAGGGACTAAAATATCTTTTTCCTAAGATAGAAAGATCTAAGGAGGGAAACTTGCTGCAAAGGACGCTATGCCCTGTGAACACCCCACAGCCACGGCAACGGGCAGCATACCTTCTTCAAGCTTACCACGGTTTCACTGTGGGAAGCCAGTCCAGCTATTTTTTCCTGTCACTCCAGTTCCCCTTGAAGTCAGACCCTGGGAGGGGATGACATTGGGCTATACCTATGTTCTCCTCAATGTCAGATGGAAACATTTCTTGCTAATGATAGTATTTCTTGCCTAATAAGACGACCTGTTTTTACCCACCATTATGAAAAAGCAGGGGTTGAGGAGCAAATATGAGTAACTACATTTTACCTGAAGTTGGTTTGCCAGAGATTTCTATCATCCTTCTAACCATTTCACAGCCAGTTAAATGAGCTGAGACAACACTTCATGTCACCGTTAGCATTTTCAATTATAAATACTGGTGACAATGAATAGCATCTCGTGTTTTTACAGACAATATCATGTGGAAGAATAAAAATAACTACTTCTGCCTGGGTGCACGGATGACTTACACATATGCACATATTTACTTGCTTATTTTAAAAACCAATTTGAGTTCTAGGAAGCTATTTCTAGCACTTCACTCTAACCGTGTGTTTGTACAGTGTCCTCAAAATGTAATCAGGCTGTTTAAAGAAAACCCAACAAACAGCAATAAGTTTTTCATAACAGGTTCTTTAAGCAGCTAGCACAAACCCAGAGAGGAAGTTATCCAAACCTGATCTGGGACACAGAGGATCACATTTTTTAAGATAATTCCCAAATATATTTGTGCAAACAGCATTTGTGCACTAAGGCCCACAATAGGCAGTTTTAACCAGTAAGTTAAAATCTCTGCTTTCTCTTATTCTTTCCCTATTCAGGTATGTCTTCCCGACCCCATCCATCAACAATCTCTGCACCACCAAGTCATCCTACTTACATATATAAGCATTAGATTTTTTTGAGGGAAAAGCAAGCCACTACCTACCACGGAGACCATTTTTGCTTTGTTTATTTCATAGTGTGGACACTCACACTACACTCTGTCACTACTGACAGCTCTGTCATATGGTCTCTTCCAGACCTGTATTAACTTCCATCTTTAAAACACCAGACCAGGAGGGAGCTTTGAAAGGCAAGAGTGGTTTGTCACTCCTCAGCTGCCCTTTGTGTTGCTCAAAGTCTCTCCCCAAATGTACATCTCTCTCCACGCTTTTAGTGAGGGACATGTTCTTTCACACACATATGTGTGTTGTTACATCTGCCTGCTACACAAACAAGTACACACTCTTGCTGAATTGATTTAAACAGCCGATTGGCACCAACAGGCACTGAAACACCCAAAACTTCACTGGCAGCTGTCATGCAGGCAGTACACATGCTGCTAATCTCAACAGGTTTTACTCATCACCACCTCAGTTGCACAAAGTTTTAGGCATTCCTTCTAAATCATCTTACTACATGGCATCACTATCTTGGTGGAGAACAACCACATCTTTGACGATTTTAGGGGCAATAACTTTCATACATAATTGGCACCATATTGGTTTACATGCCGCCAACTGTATTTTACTGGCAGTCATCTCGATAGTTGGCTAGAAAGTCATCCATAGCAAACAGGCTTCTTCAGGGCACATCTCTGAGGGCTCAGATTTTTGTAAAGGACAAATCATTCTCTTGTTGCTAATGGTTTCACTTCTGAGCATTTCTAAACTAAATTAACTGATCTAACCAAATAGCCTGAGTTTAGGATAAAATGCTTCAACAGAAAACGGGAAGCTGACAATGTGGCCTTACTCGAATCCTGTGTAGCACAGCAGCTTTCATGTAAGCCTTGGAGAGAAACTGCAGGGGCAATTTCACATGCCGGGAAGTCTCACCTGAGTTTAACATAGGAATTAGTCAATCTGGAGATGGGAGCAAGCCCCATTTGCATGGGATCAGTTTGGGCTCTGTTCCTGCTGCCTGTGGGAGGATCCTTGGCTGCAAATTATGTAAAGTTAACAGCCATCTGGGGGCAAGAAATTTGAGGAAAAGATAGAAAGCACCACTCCACGATACTTTTTTTTCCTTTGGTGAAGACTGGTTCTTCCAGTTTCCAGCCTCATATGGAGGTAGAAGTGTCTACTCACACAGCCTTCAAGACCTACTGCCTGCAAGACAGATGTGTATGTGAAAGCATCTGGTTTGGGGAATCTTTTTACATATCAGCTGTTACTTATCTTTCAAATTATAAGTGTTCCTATGTTTTCATTGCAGATGTGGCAGTGGCAGGAACATGAGCACAGTATTTCCCAAGGAGTGCACTGTTTACTTACTTATTTTTTTCAAGGA
This sequence comes from Ibidorhyncha struthersii, assembly GCA_013398815.1. Lineage (NCBI taxonomy): Eukaryota > Metazoa > Chordata > Aves > Charadriiformes > Charadriidae > Ibidorhyncha > Ibidorhyncha struthersii. The sequence continues at coordinate 168,662 of VZSZ01005026.1, read as the reverse complement.
TACGTATCTGTTAAAATTAGCTAGAGCACGGTGCTGTCTATTTGTTTTCTACCTACATATATATATCTTTAGTTAATTGCACTTTTTAGCCCCTGTGAATGAGTATGTCATTAACTTCAGAACCTTCTTTTGAAAAGAATCTGCTTTATGCATAAAACCATTAGCTGAACCTGCTCACATGCTCACAGTCAGTGGCTTCAAAGTGGTAAATATGAAAGATAATCCATCGCCTTGCTCTGAGCACTGCAGATTTAGCAATTGCAAACGGTAGCATTCATTATAACAGCAAAAATAAAATTGGCCTTTGAAGGACAATGAAGTCATGCCTCATTTTGCCCTACACAAGACATTCTTTTAACATAGGCCATTTGGCACAAAATACCAGATGTAAATAAAAGCCCATTTCTGCAGCAAGCTAGCACCTAACACTCCCACAATAAGTACCGTTTAGATGAGAGCAGGGCTGCAACGAGGGACAAACGATGCCTTGCCTTCACACCGGCCCCATGCGCTCAGGTGAATTTCACTCTTTAACAAATTTCTGTCCTTGACACATGCAACCTGTTGCGGGAGAGGCAAAGGACTTCAGAACAGCTATGTAGCCACGTTGCTTTTCGTGCTCGGTTTGAGCTGTTGCTTGACTGCAACACGAATACTGAACATTGCCAGTGAAGCTAAAACACCAGGGAGAACCAGGCTCTTTCATCTCACTAGCGCTTAGGAACTAAAACGTGCTCTGTACTTTCCTTCTAAGTCTGTCCCTTTATTGTAGATCACATCCTCCTTCTCTTCATCATACAGAAAGCCTGTTGATTTAAGTGAGTCCCTCTCCAGTTACTTTGAAAGCCCCATTAATGCCCCCCATTCAGTGTCCTGCCCAGTTGCAGGAACCTCCAGCTTACCAGTCATTTTCCAAGGACAGCAATAGCTGATCCCCCAGACCTTTACATGTAATGCAAACTAGAAAATGAACTGCTTGTATGAATATCAGAAAAGAGGAAAGAGGGGAGAGCATGAAGGAATAGAAGGAAATTGTCCCTAAACATCCAATAAAATCAATATACATTCAGATGGCATTAAAGATGCAGGTCTGAACTGTCTTCTGTGTTCCTATGTGGTATTTGGTGTCTGTCCCAGTAGGACCAGGTGGAGGCTTTGCCTGTTTGGTTTGGTGTTGGTTGTTGGTGTGTTCTGCTTTGTTTTCACATTTTGTTGAGTTAGGCTATACTTTAAAGACAGATTCCTGACAACTCTGATGTGAGCTGCTATCACGTGGCCTTTAGTGGATCTTTTGTCCATAAAAGAGATGAAACGTAGTTCTGCCATACTTTCTCCCTTCTGCAGAAATGCAGTTTTCTCCTCCTCAGCATATTCCTTATAACAAGGGTACATCTTTGAGATATATGTACCAGCATGACATTCCCACCCGACAGAATTCCCCACTTGGTATTTGTAACCAGATAAAAACACACTAATATCATCTTCCTTGGCACAAGGGATCTTTAAACAGGGCTAAAAAATGATCCACCCCTAAACATGGCCACTTGCTGTGCTCTCCCTGTGATGCTAATATGTCTATTCAAAGCCAAGTGCAAACCCCAGGAGAAGGGAATACCTTTGCTTTAAAGGCAACTAGCTCACACCTCCTTGACAAAAGATATTGCTGCAAAAAGCAGAGTCCTCTCTGCCCCCAGCATGGATGTCAGGGATGCAGCAGAACAGGGGAAGGGGAAGCACAGCCCCACTGCTTCCCGCAGGGCTTGGGACTGCTCTCCCACATGCCTGGATATGGCAGAGGACTAAATTTGCCACCACAGCTTAACGCTTTTCTTTTTACGTCTCTGCCTATGTAAATTAAAAACTTTTAAAACCCCACTGCATAGGATTAGGCACCAAAGCAGCTAATTAGTTATAGATGGCAATTCTCACTCCTTTTATGGCCTTTTCTGGCACTTTTTTCAGTTGGGAAATCAGTGTGATTTATTTCACACGTAATTCCTCAAATGTGGAAGGCATGTGGTATGAACTTTTAAAAGCAATGTTCCTTACCATCCGGTGTCCATTGTAGAAAGAACACTATGAGAATGAAATAGCTGGAAATTCTGCTTTGATGGCATGCTTTATACTTTTCTTTCCTTTGGAGAAAATGTCTGTATTTTAATAAGTCCCAATGAGGTAAAGGCTTTGCTGTAGGGAGAAATCTTTCTTTAAAGATATTCTGACATGTTTTTTGCTATCTTTCAGTCTCTTTTTTTGAGTGGGGCAGCTTCTTCCAAAAACAATTGACCTCCTTTCTGCTGCAGATTGCATCTCATTTCAGAAGAGCTCTAGGAACAGCTATTGCTGTGCACCTCTCTGCTCTGTTCTCTTTTCTTTCAGTGTATAAATCTGGTAGCAAATCCCACAATTAACACTTGAATGCCTCACTCACATGCTGCACAGAGCTGGCTTATGCCAGGCCAGTTGTTGCAGCCATATAAAACATCCTGTCCCAATTGGAGAGCTGTACTAGGTTTGTCCCTCGCTGCCACCAGTGATGTCCTGACCCTGTTCAGCTGCTGTTACTTGTCCCTAAGTACCAGACCTCGAGGTCCCAGTGCTGTTGCCAGAGGTGCTGCTACACTGGGGAAGATTTCAAAAGGCCACTGGGGAAAAGCAGGAGCAAGACAGCTTTGCTAATAGGCTCCAGCTCATTCTTGTGCACATTACAACATTACAACAAGAGCTTAGACTTTCATCCCCTGAGGAAAAAACATTGGAAACTCAGTATGTTCCTCTACTACTCCAAAATAAGCACAGTACAGAGTAACTCGGTTGGAAGGCAAGTCCCCTCAAGTTTTCCTCTGTCGAGAGGTGGTAGTTATATTTTGTTTATCCTCCTAACTAACTGAAGTAACTTTTTTGAGGAAGAATCAAGACAGCTGAAGTGTAGGCCAGACCACTGCTGACACTCCTCCCCACCTTGTTCTTCTCCTGTCATTTGGAAAATATGCCCGCAGCCATCTCACACCTGACAACTCTCACCAGGTACCAGCTAAATGGTGCAAATCAACCCAAACTAGAACACACACTTCTCTTTTTCCCCAGAAGAGCATGCAACAGTACGGGTAGAGAAGAGGAAAGCTAAACAACTTTCTGGAGTCAGCTCCAGCCAGGGGTTACCCATGGGAACCCTAATGAGTTTGAAGAGCAGAAAGGCTGGAAGCCAATTGCAAACTGGGTGGGCTAAGCTGCTGCAGGACCAAGAGCTCTCTCACAGCATGCTGCCTCTCTTGTTGCTGTGACAACAAAACTCATTTGAAAACAGAGACTTGACTTTTTTTTTTTTAAGTAAATTGACTTTCAGTGATCAGATTGAAGCCCCCCCCAAAAAGAGAAGGCAACAACTAACCAGCACCAAACAGTCACACAAACCCAATACATACATTCATGGTCTCCTCCTTCCTGTTCGCTCTCTTTGCAAGCGGAGCACTACTCAATCAGTATGCTAGAAATGCACCAGAGAAAGTCTCCTTCCTACTGGGTCGGTATGAGCGCCCATGGCAGTAAAATAAACTTTGTTGTATGTTTGATGTATTCTGAATATATCTGCATGCAAAGCTAATATAAATCCCAGTCTAAGGCACCACTACCGCAAAAGCCACTAAAATACTTCTTTCAAGTTTCTAAGGTCTTTCCTTAGATTTTACTACTCACTTCTTATTTCCTCTCAATAAATGGAGAGAGGAGATGGTAAATATTAAATGCAGGTAAGTTTCAGCAACTGAAGTTATCATGTGTATTTGTGGTTCATGCTCAAACCCCAAGAAAAACGAAAAACACAGCACTTCCCAGCAGACAAATTAACTGAGCTGAATAAGCATACCTATTTTGGGCACAGCTTTTACAGGGGAACAGGGGGACTGTGCTACTTGCCAGAGCCAAACTTACAATCCCATCTGTATGCAGTGGTAATGGATGTGCAGTTGTGTGCATCTATCTTTATATACCCATATATAGTTTAGTAAAACTTCCCCAACAGAAACTCTGTACAGATTCACGTCTCCTATAAACCAGCTAGATCACACAATGAAAACCTGGGTGGGGAGTGCGGGCATGAAGGGGAGAGGCAAAAATTTCTGACACCCCTTTTCAAAGCAAACCAGTAAACAAAAAAGTGAAATCAGAGGCTGCTGAATGCAGCTAAAGTGATCATAGTGAATCCAATTCTACACCACATGAAAAAGGCCCCCACAAACATGTCAGCATCGCAAGCCTGAAGGGGAAAGTGGCTGCAAGTAAAAACAAAACTGACTCACGTATTTTCCTTGTCTAGGATGAGAAAAAAATCAGAAGATAAACTAGGGTAACTCTTGAAAAGCAAACTGATTTTATAAAACTCCCTTTTCTAGCCACCTTCAGTAAAGTGGAATTATCAGCCAAACAAAATTTACTTCACTTTTGAAATATGATTTTTAAGCTTGTAGGAACCCTCAAAAAAGGAAGAGGTCAGATAATCAGTCTCCCCCCAAACCCAGCAACTATGGGACCCGATACAGCAGATACAGATCACTACCTTAAAAAAAAGCTGAATATTCTGAATATTACACCTTCCTTGCAGCACCAGGCAGGTTGGTACATGCTGGTTTCATTTAAGTAACTTTCATCCTTCTGGAAATCTTATTGCAAACTGTTTAAAGAGATCTTGAAAGAGACAGATGCATACAAATAAACTGGATAATGCCTCCCCAGCACTTGGCAGAATTTCAGAGATGAGTCATACATTATGGCTGTGTAAATTTGGGCTTTGTCTAAGTGATAATGTTAGATTCTACCCACTCCAGATTTAAATCACAGGGGATAAAGCTCAGACATGTAATGGTTGATGTATGTCCTTCACTGTAAAATGCACACTTACTGATATATCAAAGGGAGACTGTTCCTCTCCAAATGCTGAAAGAATGACAACTGCATATCCATGGGAGCATCAGGAGTAGTTCAATGAAGAGATGAGGAGTTGGATCCCAGTCCAGCAAACCAAATATTTAGAGTGCAAGTAAACCCTGAGAAATCTTGAAAGAAGAATTGTTTGTGCTAGATGGTTGCTGGATTTCAGGTCTAACTGACCACAACCACATAGCTGCAGATCAATGGGCTTCTTCAAAGCCATCAACATTTTCTGTTCACAAGACCATGAGGGCTCTTGTTACCGTCAGCTGGAGGGGGCGGGTAGGTGTCAGCTCTTCTAAATGTGGATGAAGCCTCAGGTAGCATCCCACCAGGCTAAGTTCACCTCACTTGTATAGCATTCATCTGCATCTTTGAGCACCAGAATTAATACCTTCCCCTGATGTGGAGGAGATGGTAGGAAGGCAATGGGGAAAACAGAGAGCGATAATGGACAATAAAGGACAATAGCCAAGGAAGTAGGGACCAGCCCAGGGTCACATCCATACGTCTATCTGGTCCTGCCAACGTTGGCCTCCTTCAGAGAAACAGTCAGAAGCCCCAAATCTGGAGGCAGGCATGGTTCAAAAATATGCCCTCTTGACCTTCCTTCTGATTTTTGGTACTGCTTGATGACAAAAGAAGGGAAAAAACACCACATTTAGACAAGGTAATACAGGACAACTAACTCATGCAAAATGTTGCAGCCTGGATGGTAGCCCACACACTTTAAAGATTAGCTGCAGCTCTGAAATGCAATTTGAGTAACTTTCTTTGATGTGCCATCTGGTGAATCATTTACCGGGAATGTCTTGATCACATCAAAGGCATCTATCAATGCATGAAGATTTTCTCAGTGTTTAGGACTCTGCCTGTATATTGCACTCAAGGAACAGATATATTAGTACAACATTAAACTTTACCGCAGTGCTTTCTCCCACAAAACCAAAAAAAAGTCTGCAGCTTATTGCCATTATGGCCTCAAGCACTAGATTTTAGAAGAGCAATATTTCACTATTACCTCAAAAAGGCTGCTACTCTACAATCAACCTTGCTGGTGTTTCTGAAAATATTTAAAAATAGACACACATCTGTGGTATAAAAACAAAAGCTTAGATGCATATTCCCCTATTGAGGGGACCCATTGGCAGAATGCTCTAACGTCAATTACATTGATGTAGATCTAGGGTAGATGATTTAGATCTAGGGTAGATTCAGACTAGATAGAAGGACAAATTTTTTTACAATGAGGGTGGTGAGACACTGGCCCAGGTTGCCCAGAGAGGTGGTGGATGCCCCATCCCTGGAAAAATTCAAGGTCAGGTTAGACGGGGCTCCGAGCACCCTGATCTCGTTGAAGATGTCCCGGCTCTTTGCAGGGGGCGTGAACTAGATGCCATTTAAAGGTCCTCACCCTGCGCCTCCCGCTCCGGCCCTGCTTCCCAGCCCAGCCCACCCCGGGGCAGCCCGGCCACGCCCCGGCCACGCCCCGCGGCGGCCAGAGCGGGAGGCGGCGGCGGCAGCAGCGCCCCGCTCGATGTGATTTACGGCTC